>JXWZ01012944.1:0-95995 GCA_000956215.1 Anopheles farauti No. 4
CAACACACACACACACACACACACACACACACACACACACACACACACCATTATATGTGTTCTTGTTCGTGCTACTAGGCAGCTTCGCTATCAGAACGCGTCATCAAACGATCGTCCACCGAGCGTCTTTTCATCGCTTGTAAAACTGTCGTTCGCAAGCACGACTAAAAACGGCACTACTAAAATCAGGGAATGTAAACTATAAATAAAAGAGCGTTACTATATCCAACACGCGTTACTATATTTAAAAAAAAGCGCGTTTGTACAATCAAGCAACGAATCATGTGCGATTCTTATCGGGGCGACAAACATGGGCTAAAATTGAAATACCCAAAAGTTATACAACAACCACTTCACACGTGGACCAGTCGCGCAGAAACCGAAGGACCACAACATGAAGCCCCTAACGTCATTCGCAGCGAAGAAGAAATCGAAAATTCAGCATGCAAGAGTGATGCCGCGTTCTAATACCTTCTATTTTACTCTCATTACGATTATAAGGACTGATACCTTCGTGTTCCGCACGAAGCCTCGTGAGCGTGGAGGGGTAAATTTTTGTCAATGTAGCTTTCGACTGAAGCTCCCCGTACACCCGCAACCGAATGTCACTTATCAATGAATGATTCACAAGCCGTTCTAGTCTGCTTGCCTGCTGTTATCGAAAAACGTAGTGACGGTGGCTTACTATTCTACAACGATCGAATGCGGGAGACGATGCTGTCCGTAGGGTGATTTAAAAATTCGTCTCGATTACGTTCCTGGAACTGGATTCAGCTTTCGAGCAGCGTTGGGTGAAGTACTGGCAGCGAGAAAGCATTTCTGTTTGCGTGCGAGCGAGAGAGAAAGAGGTGTGAAATTTTAGAATGTTTTTTTTTCTTTACCCGATCGGATACACACAAACACGGACGGACGGCTGTTGAAGCACGAGCGGACGCGGAAACGAGCTGTAGTAAATTTCCAATTCAGCGAAAATAATTAAATAGAAAAAAAGCACACACATTAACCGAGAATGGCAGGCAGCAGACAGACAGAGGTAACGATATTATAGCCTGTGCAGGAGCAGTAAACAGAGGGGTTCCGGGCAGGTAGCCGCATTTACGTAGCATTTCGCGCATCATAACTATCACCCGATGGTAGCCGTATATCCATTGAGCATAACTAATGCCGTTCTACCATCGGGTTGTTGCCTGCTGATGATCGTGATGGCGATGATGATGACGATGATGATGTATTACCCGTAGTTTTATGTTGCGGCGATACTCCACGCGCAGGCTAATTAGTAGGCAGAGATATCCATTGAACCACCCTCCCGGGGGAGGATCATCGCCATGCGGCGTATTTGGATTTCCATTCAAAAACGGTTTCCAAATCCAGGGACGAGCATGTTGGAACGCGGCGAACAAGGGCATGGTGTCCAGATTGGCACAGTAATGTATGGCCGTAGATGGTGCGGGTGTTCGCGCCGCACGCCGGACGTTCGACGAGAACGGCCCGGTTGCAGGTGCGTATAGAAGCCGATCCGCGGTTGGGAACCTAGTTGGCGGACACAAGAATCACACCGCAACGCGTGCTGCTCTCAAAATATCTCGCTCTCTCTCGCTCTCACCACAGTCATCATTTTCATGCTGCAGGGGCCAGCAATGTTTGGAACGATCAAAACAATTTGTTTAAATCAAGAACTAAAAATTTCAATACAGCGGTAGCAAGATCATGACACGACGAAATTTAAATGTTTATAGTTATGTGCTTAATTTTTCACTTAACAGTCTGTTTATTTGTTTAGATTTTTATGTCTCAATAGGTTCTATGAAATAAGATTATCTCATAGCAAAAAACTATGCAATTACTTTAGTAAATTTTATTTAAAAATATTTATTAAATTATTGTCACAATAACGATCCGGTTCGAGCGTTTGCGAGCATTTTTTCTACGATAACGATTGCCGACCCCTGGCCGAGAGGTCCACGCTGCTAGCTCTCGCTCATATGGCTCGAACCGTTCTGTATACCAAGCACCAGCACCCGCCCACTCCTCTCCCACAATCGGTCAAGCTCACGACCGATTCCTTTCCCGTTTTATGCTGTCCGGGTTTTTATTTTTTGTTTGCTGCTGGCTGCTACTGCTGCGACCGCTGGCTATACCGTGGCCTTACTGCTCGTGCTGACTTGAAGGCTAAGGTTGTACCCGGTTAAATGTGTGCGTGCGAGTGTGCCCGAACATGGCGTATATTTGGTTGGATGCATGCGGTGCCCGCCAGCACCCGTTCAAGAGGCCGGTCCTCAAGGGGGAGGGGGAACAGGTTTTCTGTTGCTATTGTTGGTGTTCTCTTCACCAACGCAGCCGCTCGCCTTCCGAATGCCGCGGAGATGCCACACCGGTTGACATTGGGATGGGGGAGGAGACGCACCGCGGTGCGGGATTTTGCCGATTCGCCTGCGTCTCTCAGTGTCACGCGCACCAATGTAGCTCGTACTGCGTCGGCGAGGCCAGCGCTGCGGCTTTGGAGGCTCGACTACTGCCGCACGCACACAGCTACACATTCCCACCTTCAGCAAACCATCGCAAGTACTCTGCTCGGGATCCTGGCGATCACCTGCGCAAAAAAAAAAGTTCGTCTCGCCGGCAGATGCTTCCCAGACACACGCATTCCAAAGCGCCCTTACGAAGGCCACGCTGTGGTACGTAAAGATGGGGTTGGCGATGCACCTGCGCAGAACGTAGAACTTATCGTTATCATTACCAAGGCTGCCGTGGAAAGTTTCACTTCTGAATATCTTGGCGTTGTGCTAACACAAGTCGTTGCAGCCTTTTTGGACATACTACAGACGGTGAAGACAACTACTGCTCCTAAGCCGTTTCAGGACTGTTTCTCTCATCCAGACTTCTTGTCAGTGCTATTCTTTCTAATATTCGAAGTAGTACAAGTCTTGGATACAGTTTGGAAAGTTTGGCCGGAGCCTGCAGAGACCTAAAAAGGCTACAAAAAGTCGCTGTGGACATTACTTAGATATTTATGAACCATGATATAACGTTTTACGATCTGTTTCAAAGAAGAATTTAATGCAGATATCTGATTAGATACTGTACGCTAGGAGCACAAATAATTGCTCGTTGATTGTATCGTCCAGCGTACACCTCTTTCCATTAACGACCTGTACCAGATTCAAATGCTGTTGTCCACTTTCTCGGATCCATAAAGTCTGGCGGACATTAAACATTTTACGGTTGCAATTATTTAATACTCAAATGGGGCAGCATTAATAGGACGGGCCGGCAAGCTGTCAATGGCCGCTCGGACCGGTATGCTTCTATATGCAGGCAAACACTGACGACCAACTACATCTGCCGCTCGGTATCTGACCGACATAACCCGTTAGAACTAGCTGCAGGAATCGGGATCGAAAAACGAGCCTAGATTTAATCGTAATCTCAAGCCACCGCACACCCGCCTTGGTCGTGGCTTTACTGCCGTGGTATGCTCTTTAATTTGGGCTCCATTATTGTTTGAGCGTTTAATTAATGCCCGCGCGTCGTATTGGGAACCAATCCGCACGGTTGCGACTTTATGATCATTCGTTTACGAGCATACGATTGATTTTTACTCCGTGCGAACGGGTTTGGATTGTAGTTGCGCGCGACATTTGTTAAAGCCTGATAGCCAACCAAAGACAACCGGCTTCTGGGAGAGGTTATAAAAATTAGTTCCGAACCGATGTGCCGTAGCGTAACTGTACGGGGCTGGTGTTCTCCAAGCATCATCTGGTTGCGCTGCTGTTGCGAGGTTTGATGGGAGTGACAGCGGATTTAGGGCTTTTGGAATTCGATCAACTTTGCCCAAAATCTCTGATCGTTCATTATTCCACCAGCTTCATCATCATCATCATCGCCGCGGGTTCAATTGGTTCCCAGGTAACAAATGGGCAATAAAAAGAAAAGCAGGCGGCACCCGACCGGCCCGGGGCACAGCTGGAAGACGGCACCCGTTAATTTGCCTTTGTTCGCGCTCTTCCGATAACTCTTCCTCTTCGGTGTGTTGGTCCTTCGAACCGGATCGGCTCCGGTTGCGTTCGGAGGTGCGCGCGCATCCGGTGGAAGAAGCTGAAGAAGGCGGAGCATTTCGCAAGGATGCGACGTCGGCATCCTTGCGTGTGCAAGGATACGGAGCGACGCGGAAACCGGAAAACTGCTGCACCTGCCACGCGGCGGAAAACCGGTTTCGCAAACTTGACTCGGCCACGGAATGGACGGTTTTATGTTTTGTTTTTGCGCATGGAATGGAGTGCACAGCGAAACAGGATATTTAATCGGTTTCGACAGAAACCAACGGCGCGCGGGGAAAAAAACAGGATTCGACCGAAGAAAAGGATCAACCGCCTGGAAGTAGGCAAATACAGCAAGAAAATGGGATTTCGTGAGCGATCCCTTTTCGGTTGCCTCCATCATGCCGAGTCCTTTTTGTCCTTTCCGAAAGCTTCGGCCCACCACCAGCACGGCTCTGTTTTCTCGCTTCCGTTTGCGTTGTGCAAAGGACCAAATGACGATGCAAACAGACGGAGCACATCAGGTATCAGGAGCAGATCGTTCCCACACCGCAGCACCATCATCATCATCATCATCTCCTCTCCTCATCGAAGCGCAGGAAAAGGTTTCCGTGATTTCGATACGGGATGTGAACTGTTTGAGGGCACGGGCGTGGGTTTTCCAGCCTTCCAGGACAACTCGACCCAACGTATCCTGGATGTGCGTTCGGGGTTTACCTGCCGCTAGGGCGAAAGATTATCTTGCACCATTCTTTTTTCCCTTTTATTTTTTGCTCCCGGTGTGGGTGAGATTTTAGCTCTACGGGAACCAAATCGATCATTAATATTTGCGCTTATATTTGCACTTCCGGAGAGTAGTCCTGGGAAAGCGAAATACGAGCCGATAGCAGTCTCTGTTTCAAACCGAATCGAATTGAAGCACTCTAGCAGATCCGATCGTGAGACGCTGGTCCCGGCTGGGACTGGGCTGTAGCACCCAACGCGCGCTTGGAGATGGCCCTTGTCAAACAAGTTCCGGGCCGTTTTGTCGTTGGGCATAAATTACTCGCACGTTAAACAGGCTTTCCGAATCGTCCAGCAAGAAGACTTGTTCACGTAACAGCGAGGGACGGAGAAACAAACTCCAACCGACAAACCAGTCGAGGTGCTTATCTTGGTCAGCCAGTGCATCCAAGCCATGCGACAGACTAATAAGCAGTGGAGATGGTGGTACGCCACAGCTTCGAGCAAAGATTCTGGAGGTAGAGCCTAGGCGTAACTATTTCAACACGCCTCAAAATTGCCACCAGCGATCCAGAAGATTCTACTGCAAGTGGGAACGCGTACCGCCTGTTGTTGACTGCTGCTCGGTAACCTTCGTTTCCGGTACGCAGAGATTTGGCGTATGAATTAGTTTTGGTTCGCTGGTTCCAAGATAAGTTCGTTCTTGGGGACGTGACGTTCTAGGGTGCGATTAAAGTTCGATACCGACCGGGGCACCCGGCTAATTAGGGTGCACAAATAACACAGCTATGATGTTGTTCTACATATTTCTCTCTTTCCTTCTCTCTCTCTTTCTCTGTCTTTCTGCCTCTCTTTCTTTCTTTTGTCCGGACGGAGTAGTAGCAGTGGCGGGTAGTAGAATCTGGACCGGTTTTAAGATGAACCGGTCGGTTGGTTCTCTTTTTCGGTATTTGATGCGCTCCACACCCAGTGCTCCAGTACAAGATGGCGCCCGGACCGTGCAGCGGGAAGCAGCAGAACGGGGCAAACGGTACATTTCGATTTCGATGAACTCATACACACGTAAGACAGGCGCATTGGGCGTCATACTGCGATTTTGGAAAGATGGAGAATTTCTCGAACAGATCCTGGCCCACACTGGTCGTCTGTTGCTGCTGTCCGGAGCGTCCATCGTAAGGTGTCATCCCAAGCATCCCGCCGGCGGAACAAAACTAACAGCAGGCAACAGCATAAAAAAGGTTCAAGGACCCGACCCGCTCGCAGACGGTCGTTTGGAGTTGGAGCCCGGCGGCTACAGCTTCATTATCATAATTAGCTCCATCGTCCACGTTCGTTCGCCGGACCTGTTTAGGTTAGAATTGGTATTATGAGTGGTGCTTGGCACACCGCGGGGAGGGGAATGGTGATTAGATAACCTGTTCGGAAACATCCTCCGGGACAGCAGCAGCGCCGATACGACAATTACCGACAGCGAACTCCAGACATGCAGAGGTCCTGGACATCCGTTCTTGCATGCGTTTACGAGCCATTCGAGCGCACCAGAAAACGTTGCTGTACCCAGAGCATCGCAGCTAAGACTGGACATAATCGAAGATCACGTACACATCGGGTCGAAAACCTTCGCCGACGGGCTCGTCAACATCTATACAACATTTCTCTAAATCGAAAAAAATCAGAACTCATACAAATCCCATTTACAACCGAATCAAACCCCGCTATATCCACGATCGTAAATACGTTTATGAGCTTTCATGAGTTACACGAGGTATTAGTCAGGAGGTCACTGGAGGGTTTCAGACACTAACTGTTAGGTGGTGCCGAATGGGTCATGCCAGCGCCACGTAGTGCACTGTCCGCTTCGCTTCGTGGGGAAAAACGGTGCAGGAGGAATCACTGCCGGGTCGGTAATGCGTTCGCTTTTGCTTCTTTCCGTACATTTCACCTTCTTCCTCTCGCCTATCGCACCATCCACAATAGAACGCAACAACATTTGGCTATCGGCCATATGTTACCCTACTCTGCCTGCCCGCCCCTGCCCTGGGAGGCTACGCTGCCTCCCTGCGCACCTTCCATCCATCATTAGGCATCACGGTTCGGTGGAAGTTCTGCCTCTGCTTCACAGACCGGCCGACCGACTCAGCGGCGATGATAATTCGAATAATGAAAATACTTACGGTACTTGTGTTTTTCTTCTTTCCATTTACTTTTTTCCACGTTCGATTGAGTAGTAGTTGCCACCACCTTCCATTTTGGCACTCCGCGGCTGAGGCTGCCGGGAAGTACTCGGCAGGAGCAGCCTAATGGGGCGCTCTTTCAGGCATCTAATTCGCTTCTCGGGATGAATTGTTACACACAAAAAAAAAAACTGTGTAGAAGATGTAGAAGAGGCAGATGCGAAGCGAACCGGAGGGACCGAGGGAAAGCGATTTTCGAGCGATGATATTATGTTATGATCATCATCAATGCGCTCCATTCCGCTGGGGGCAGATGGTTCGACATGTTTTTTTTTTATTCGTCGTCGCCGTCGTTGCTGTTCTGTGGGCTTCTGCTCTTCTCTACTGCTCTGCTTCCAACTTCTTTGGGGCGAGCGTTTATAGCCCCAACTTCTTAGGCGTAGCACCACTCTTCATGTGAGCGGGTAATTTTTTTTGTGGCTCACAAACTTAATATTGATAGTTTTTTTTTTTATTGTAGATTTTAGGTTCTGTTTTACCGGCGCGAAAGGGATGTTTTCGCTTGTGATGGCTGGCGCTGTGCGTCGGCACATTTAGTGCTCCCTCGCCCTGGGGCAGGCGGAAGAAGAGAGAATAAGAACAACAGCAACAACAAAGCACATAACCCTTTTTCTTTGTTCTTTCCTCCGACCCGACCGGGGCCGGGAGGATGAAGTGAAAGAACGAGCGTTGTAAACGGGAAATTTTTGTCCGATTGCGATAGTTTGGCAAATGAAAAAAACATACGAAATTCGTTCGCTGTAGCATAAGGAATCAAGGTAGGGTAGGTGGGGCGACGCCGCGAAGTAGCGTCCTCTACCGTCCATCTTTGCGTGCCCGTGCCGGCTTTTTGGTTCATTATTGCCTTTCGGTCTGTTTTTGGCAAACGCAAACGCATTAGAGGCGCAGGTGACCTTCGGCCATTCTGGTTCTGCTTCTTCCTGCCGTCAGCCGTCAGCACATGATGCACATGGTGCCATGGAAAGCATCGTACGAGCGGAATTGGCTGGATCCAGCACCATAACAAAAGCTCCAAAGCAACATGTGGGCTCTTTTCGTTGTTGCTGCTTGTGGTACCAGGAGCCAGGAGCATCCAACCAGACAATTGCGAACCCTTGGACTTGGACGGCCCACGGTTGAACGGTACTTCGGGCCTTTTGGAGGCTTTAATTGCGATGGCCCCGCGGAGGTGCCAATGCCTAGGCATACGGTGTCCAAGTACTACATGTCCGTCACTTTGCAATGTTTTGGAGAGCTGAGCCGTTCAAGCACATAATTGAAGTGAAGGCTTGAAAGGTTCCAGAAGGACAGTACAGACAATGAGTGAACTAGGGCCAAAACTTGGAAGAACTTGAAACACGTGTCCAAACCGTCATATTGCAGATATTAGAGTCGTAGGCGAGATTTGGTATCCATATCATTTTTTATTGAAGGAGGGAAGAGAGTCTTTTAAGGTTGAAAGTACGCTTTACTATCAAATTTAGTCAATGAACGCCAGATATTATACGCTTGGGCTAACACAATTTGTCTATTCGAAATATCTAGGCTACCTTCAAGTACTTCGAACTTTTTTGTCTATAATAATTCCAAAGACCCACCAAGAACTTGCGATAGGTTCTTTGTGAAGCACCCTCTAGTAATAGATCCTGGAATATTTGAATACTCCGTATGTAGTCTCCTCCTCAGGATCAGCGATGCATGCATGCTCTTTTTTTTTGTAATGTTGTCTGCCGCTACTTGCATTTGGAACGCACGTTCTGGCGTCGAGGAATCGGGTCGTGGGAACGTTGGAACAGGTGTGGTCCTGGGACGACCTTTTTTTCCCCCGCTGCCGATCGTCCTTTCTCCCACTTGTGCTTCTATAGAAAACCACTGCATCCAGCGCCATCCAGCTCAACCAAACCACGAAATCCGAAGCCCTTAACTTATTGTGTTAGGACGTTCGCGTCGACCGGGTCGCATCCTTTGCAGAATCCTTCCCATTTTCTCCCGTTTCCCATGTTTTTTTTTCTCGGCCGTTGCTGTGCTGCGCGACCCTTGTCAAGGTGTGCTTGGGCGTGGGAGATCCAGCCTTTGCGCCGTCGCTGTCTAGCAGTAGGTTGCGAGACGAGCAAGGACGCATCCGATCAGAACCTTGCGATAAATGGGAAGAAATAACGAATAGCCCGATCTGGATAAACTCCCAATTCTTTCTGCGGCCTTCTAATCCGCCCAAAACGACGACCGACAGACTCAGTGCGAGCACATCCAGAAGCTTCCAAGATTGTTCTTACCGTGGAGCCATGTCTCCGTCAGTTGCTTTGGTGTTGCTGATGCTGCTGCTGCTGCTGCTGCTACTGCTGCGGCCGCTGGAAACAATTAAATCCCGTTACCCATGCCTTGCTGCTGGCGGCTTCTTTGCGAGCTGGTTCTGGGTGCACTATTGCGCAACCCGCAACAAATCTGCACGGATCCGGTTGGCCGACCGAGGTGCCGGCGGTTGTGGTTGCTGTGGTGGTGATGGTGGTGGTAGTGGTGGTGGTTCATTACCACGGCCACGGGGTTGCACTAATCATACGGCGATACGGCGCGCTGCTGATGAATATGACGGGCCCGTGCTGCTGGCCCGTCTTGCCGGGGAGCCGAAGCGTGAAGAGCGCGCACACGAATCGGAAGACGCGACGCGACTTCGCGCACAGGTCGTTTCGGCAAACAGCACGGTCGGAAGCGCCGTTAGGTAAGGTTGGTGAGGTTGGGAACCTCGCCAGACTTTGCTGCTTTAATTACAACTACGGCAAACTTCCATGCACCTAATTAAGTGCGGCGAACTTGCGCTTTTCGCAGACCAGAGAGAAAGAGAGAAAGGGAGAGAAAGCAAGAAAGATAGAGCGAGAACTAATAAAATGCACACCAGAACATGCGCAGAACATTCTAGCCCCGTGTGTGTGAGTTTGTTCCGGAACAGCTTGGGACCCGGGAACGTCCAGAATCTTAGACAATGTTTGCCCGCTGGGAAGCGAATTACGGCGCACAGGCACTTCGCAAAGTGCAGAATCTGTCCTACACCTGTCATAGAATCTTTGCAGTGGTAACATTATGTAGCGGAAGCCCTAGAGACAGTAGAGTTTTCAACAAGAGCTAGAAGAACTAGCTAGCTAGTTATATTCGTGATTTGAATGAAACCTCACAGCATGTATACTGATAATTTTTAATCGCCAACAAAAGTTGTTTGAAGTAGTAGTTAGGTTGTTTATAACGAGAATAATAAATATTATAAGAGTTGAAAGTGAAAAAAAATACTACTCGTATTGAAAAATAAAGTAATTTATTGAATATTTAATAATTGGTCGTTCGAACCGGATTCGTAATTCAACGTCGAAGCCGTTTGAAGCGAAAATGTCGTACAATATGTAAAAAATACTCTCTTCTAGTTGATCGTTTTTGGAGTGTTTTGATATAATCTTACCATGTTTCTTTTCATACTGGCTAGCAAAAAAAAAAAAAGATAAATTAGCAACCACAAGATTTAACGAAAAATGCTTCTGCCGATGCGAATCTATTGTACGGATTTGATTTGATTTTTTTTTCCATCCCTTCGTTCATCGCGCACGTTTTTCGGTGCTGTGTCGGCAGGCTGTTGGCGCTGTCGGGAGGCGAGAGGGAGAGGAGACCCACGTTCCCAGCCCATTCAGTCCCCCAGTCCCATGCCGGCTGCGAGCTGGAAATTACATTTTCATGTGTTTCGTGTGCGTCTTGCGCTTGGGATGGGGCTGTGAGGTTGTTTTTTTATGCCTCCAAAGAGGAGGGCAAAGAACCCCGCGCGGTCTGCGGAGAACCGAGCGGCTTCCGCTAGTTTTTCCACTCCGATTTCAACCTTCGTCCCCCTCTTTCCTCTCACCCTTAAAATAGCCTGCCCTCTCCCGTCTTTGCAAGCGATTCTAATAGCGATTCTTCGTTCTTCCAGATTATTATCTTCTCCTCGCTGCTGCTGCTCCTTTCTGCTCATTTTCCTAGTTGTTTGCTGTTGTGTTATTTCTGTGCAGTGAAGCACCCTCGTCATCTTTCCTTCCCACTCAGTGCCCCAAACAGCCTAGAACAGACTGTGGGCTACGAGAGGCCGAAAAAGTCGTAATAAAATAATTTACTGTACCGTGGAACCACCTGAGCCGTGAAAAACGAACCTCTGTCGCCAGCGCGCATACACACACACACACTCCAGCCCTTACGCCTAGTCTATTAGTGATGGAAAATGGCTCCAAGAAGAGGGCGTAAGAAGCAGCGATGGAAAAACTACGGTGCGCGGAAATCATTGACCGCATGGTCTTTTCTTCGCTGGTTCGCTCGCTGCTCATGTTTCACTCCAGCTTATTACTTGCCGATGAGAAAACGTCTGCCAGGCGGCGATTACCACCGAGGAAGATTCGATTCTTCTTCGTTTCGCCTAGCATGTTTATTGCTATCGTGGCTGCTGGCATATGACACCGTTCGCTGCCACCGGCTTCTAATATAAATTAATATAAACACAGATTGTCCCCGTAAACGCTAGCCAGCTGGCTGGATTAAGCAGCGATTAGGATGCCCGTAACATGATACGAGCGCTTTAATGGTGGGCCATTTGGGGGTACATATTCAGAAGAAAAAAATCACAACAACATCATTATTCTAGGCCCATCTCCGATCCTGCCAATAATTGGTACCCTACGGTTCTACGTGCGCAGCTCGGAAAGGATTTTCCTGCGCCTATAAAAGCATAAAAACACATGGACAGGGGGCAAGGGTTACCGGTTTAGGTGCATGCAGGGTGAAATTTTGCATTTGTGATCTCCCGTTCCTTCCATCGCTTACGGACCGAACAATAAAGATCCGTTTTTTATGATCCAACCGGGACCAGATGGTTGGCGCTTTATGTCGTGCTGCGAGTTCGAGGTTCGTCACCTGACCGCTCGGTTCGAGGTTCGTCACCTGACCGTTCGGTTCGAGGTTCATCACCTGAGGACCTTCGTTTAAACGTGTGTGAATATTGGCAATATGGTTGGAAGGATTTGCCAAGCGTATTCTCTGTCAATAATTAGTTTTTTTATGTTAGACAGGTAATATAATATTTTCATCATTTTCAATATACAGCATATCTTAATTATCTTGTTTTTTATAATGTAAAGTATTTCGTAAAAGAGATATTAATTTGAGTTGTAGCATTTAAAAACATATGCAACTCAGAAAATATTAGTGCTACTTTTTGGCCGAACGGCCGAAGAAATTCTTCGGTATTTTAATTGATTTGATTTATGTTATATATTATGTTTTTTCTATGGATATAAATTTATTTGAAAATAATTTTTTTCCGTTTTTTTTTGCTAAATGTTCTTTATTCGGGTCAGTTTCATTATTTTTATGATAACTGATCAAATAAAAGAAAGTATATTGTTGTGTTACATAATGTACAAGAAAATTATGAACATAATCTCTCAAATACCGGGTTCGTCGCCTGTTGTCTTTTGTTTCAAAACGGCTCGGAACGATGTTTTTACAAGCTAATACTTAATGTTTTCACACAACAAAACATCAACGAAACGGTTCTACCAACCGTGGGTTCGTCCGTGCAGCTCCTTTTCGGGGCAGACGACACGAAGGGCACCGGAAACCGTTCCGGAAAACAGGATCGATACCGGAAGTGTACGTTCACGTGCTTCCTTTCGCGTACGGGCCCGGCCGCACATCTGTTGCGCTGTGTCGAGCCGGGTTCGTTGACTGACTTTCATAAGGTTCTTCAGCCAGCTCGCAGCACGTTGCGAAGAAAATCGAATACTTTTTAGCGTGCGCTCGCGGCCACCTTTCACGCATGGTTTGGCGAAATGAAGCGGAAAACCCCAAATGGTGAACGTTCGACTCGCGATCGTTGGGGTCGGGTTCCAGCTGGTTTTGGATAGGATGCTTGATGCTTCAAACAGGAGCTGGAGATGTTTTCTTTTTCAACATACTGCTTCTATTTCCAGTATTATAAAAATATTATTGAACCGATTCATTTAGTTTATATTTAATAAATGACCATGAAAACATCAAATTTGTGACGTATTCATTATAAAGTGTATAATTAAAATCTGCATCACATAAGCAATGTAAATTGAACACGAACAAAATATTAAATTTCAATGATTTTATCTGTCGCCTGTTTAATTCACTGCATAATTTAGCCGCAAACTTGAGAAGCCTTTAAATATTGGGCTATTAGATGCAAAAACAAAAACAACGGATGAAATTTTCAGTTTTTAAAACTCATCACTCGCCCTTCGTTCGGTAACTGTGGCGAATATGGGGCCTGTGAACGGGTTGGAGCGCCCGGACTGCCTGATTACTACCAATAAAATTAATTCCCCGTACCAAAAGCAACGAAGAGAGGAACAAATCCCTGACGAACGCTCAGAAATTTGGAAGCTATCAAAATAAAATAAAAAATCCCGCTTACACAAACACAGCGCAATCACAGGCCAGCACAGAACAAGCAATTCGCGCGATTGCAATGTTTTTTTTTTTTTAATGTTGGATTTCCTCCCTCCGTACTTTCGCGCTACATTCACTCTGCTCCCGGGGCATCCGTTACCCAGCGAGCGTTTGTTGAACTTTTCGTTGAACCATTTTGGCCAGCTTTTTTCGGCCACCCCACACCCCGCTCACCCTGGGCACACCGAAAACAAATAACGAATAAAAAAATCAACAACACACACACCAGAACCCTTGCAATATTACACATGCATTATGGACGGGGACGCGACCGGCGAGGATGGTTTAATGGATGCGTGCGCCATTACTGTTCCGCCAGCCGTGGCGGGGAGCCATTTGTCGCGGTCGCGCCGCGGAAAACGGCTAGCGGAAATACGGAGCAACAAACTTTGGCAAAACTTCGCGCGAAAAGAAATACACTTGTTCGCTTGCCTGGTTTGCCGTGGACGTTGGTTCCACGTGGAGCGGAACCGACCTGTTTTGACAGGCGCACCATAACGTGGAGCTGTCAGTAGTAGACGCTTTAGTAAACAAATGTCGCTGAAAAAAAGAGCAAGCGAGTAGTGCATTGAACAGAACTGTCACTGTCAATTATTTCAAAGTAATACTGTCCTGGTCTGCTTACTTCGACTGATAGCAAAGAATGAGCCTAGAATGTTCGTTTTACTATGATCGTTAAGGTATTTTTTTGCATTTTTTATTATTGAGCAAAGCCAACGTGTATTTTTTATTTCTCTTTTTTATCCTTCCGCGCTCAGTTTCATCGGAACCTGCTTTTTATCTAACCTTTTCATACTATTCATTCTCTTGTTAGTGAAAATAATATTATTTAGTGAATGTTAGTGCTAAATAAGGATGCTGTACTTTAAAACGCAAAACTACTAGATACGAATTAAAATTTGGGCCTAGTTTATTAAGTTTCTAAAATGTTTTATTTAGATGGTCAGTTGAAATGGAACGCGGAAATCGTGCCCGGCACCTGTCAAAACCATGCGCGTTCGCACCAACGGTGACGATACGATCGATTCGTTCGTTCGGTTCGTTTTCCTTCCGCGCTGGAAAAGCTCCAGCCCCGGCAATCAATTCACGCTGCTTTTCTCCTGCCTAACGGTACCATCGCGCTTTTATTACCACCGACCCGATGTGTGCAGCATGATGGTGAAATTCATCGTCCCCCCCCCCTCCCATTTCCTCCTTTCCCCGCTCATCCTAAAGCTCATTCCTGTTGTTGTTGTTGCGGTGGTGTGTGTTTTTTTCTAAATTTTGTTTTGCATTTCTTGCTCCCTTGCTCGAGCGCTCGTGTAGAACGAAGAACGGTGGAAAGAATTTTCTTCCAGCCCCGCGCCGAGCAGCGCATCTTCCCAACCACCGCGCAGCAGCCACAGCAGCGAACGGCGGACCATTCAGCAGAACGTTCAACCTTCTGCCTTTCCCGTGGTGTGTCTAGTGCTCGCGTAGCGTGGAAAGTACCGGATTGTTCTGCCGTAGCGAAGAAAAAAAAAACGAGCGAGAGTGGGAAGAAAACCGGCAAGGAGCAAAACATTGTGCGCAACAATTAACCGACCTGACGCGCGCGTACGAACGCAACGCTGGAAACGCTCATCCGGAGTGAAATTAATTTGCACCTTTAATTTGAACCGTTGTGACGTAGCAGCTTTCCACCGGCTTCGCCGAGCTCGATAGAATCTTCCCCATACGGAGACGGCCGTAATAGGGATGGTGCCGGGCAGGAACGGGGGAACGTTTGATTGATTTTATCCCCCTCTTCATTTCTTCAGCACTCTTCTTTTCTCATCCCTTGTTCCACCGGGCGTTAATGATGGTGGGGAAGAAACCAAGAAACCATCGGAGGAACGCGCGCAGTGAACGGATCCGTTCACTTAGAACGAAGATTCGCCACGTACTGTCTCTCTTTATCTCACTCACTCACACACACGTAAACGTACAAGCGAAGAGATGAGAATAATTGACGCTAAGCCTTTCCTCCCCCTCCTCTCCCCCCTCTCTCTCACCAATCTGACTCAATCCTATCCCCTCAGATACTACCGGATGCGAACGATGACGGAGCGCTTCCGCTCCGTTTCGACGTTTCAGAATCCGGCTCGAGGGACCAACATTTTCGGGGTTCTGGGTAAGAATCGCGTTTCCATCCCTGAATCGAGCCCGGTCCCGGTGGATGGGTTTTCTCGTGACGGGGTTACGTTCGGCATAAATCGATAAAGAGCGTCTACACCTCTCGGTAATGGACGAATATTGGTGGGCCGTCCCGGTTGCACGTTTGTCCCAAAACAAACCGCCCACTGAAAACATTGTTTTATTCGCTACTTTTGCTACCTCGCAGCGGTGCGGTACCACACCACCGTCGCCGTTATCCTTGCCGTGCCGTTAACAATCAACTGAACCCGTTAATGTGCACCCGAGGCGCAGCTAGCCTGCTACCCCGTTCAGTGTGCAGGCTGCATTTTATTTGCGAAGATTTTGTTTTTGTTTTATTGCTGCAGGACCCTGTCGGCGGTACTTAGCTACCCTGCCTTCCGTCGTCCATTAAAGATTCCCGATCGCCACAGACCCACCGGACAGGTAGCGAAGCCCCGGGCGGGTCCTTCAGTCGTAAAACAATCCATCAACCAAAACGCTCGCTGGAAAGACAAAAAACAAAAAAAAAATCACAGCTGTAAACGAAAAGGGATACGATTCGCAGCGGAGTGGTAATAATCAATCGGATTTACCCATCGACGTTCGTTTTTTGTCATGTTTTGGCAAAGCCTAAGGTAATTTGCAATCGGTTGACAGGGTTAGCAAAAAAAAAGGGATATTACAGCGGGGGCAATCTAAAACTCCTTCGCTTCTTTGTTTCGCTTAACCCGTCTTGAGGAATTTCGAAGGGATTTTTGAATAGCGGGTAGCCGGCTATCTCCTTACGAATTGCAACACCATAAACGACATGTTTGGTTTATTGCTTTCCCTCGCTGTCGGTTTGTTTTGTGCTTTGCCGCTTGGATTCTGAATGTCATGTGAAATGTGCAAAAAAAAACTGCTCGAATTCGAGTGCTTCTCTATGAAGTGTACACAACATTGACAGTGACTAGGATTGTTTGCTTTTGTGCGATATTTGCGTGATCGTTTCTTGGTTATTACACAGCTTTTAAGCAATATTGAGATGTTTTCAAAGGTAAGATTTTAAGAAATAGAGTATGACTTATTAGTATCTTCGTAATTTTGACTGCATGGAAATCAGGAGATTTCTAGCACTACTTTTTAACACCATGTGCAAAGCAATACATGTGTTTTCAGATATAAATATGAAGAAATAAAAACTCACCTTCTTTCTGAAAGTTTAGAGCAAACAGCTCCTATACTCTTATAAAATTACAAATAAATTTCACAGTTTTCAGCCGTACATCTCAACGGCACAATTCCAACGACTTGGTAACCCGCATATTGCGCAATCTCTTGCCTATCCCTGGTGCAACCTTCCTGCACAGGACGTGCAAAGAATTAGAAAAAAGTCAGACAAAACAAAAATGAATGACAGTTACCTAAACAGCGCTACCGCAGTTTGGACGCTCGAGCCGTCGTCCACCACTTTCGGCGCCCGCCGAACGTTGGTGTTCTCGTTCTGCCGGACGTTATTTTTAGAATTTTAATTCATCGCACACACCTTCAGGTTTTGTTTAATGATGCGTCGTGAAAATGTGGGACACACACCACTTCCTCCACAGCCTGTCCGGGGGCCGCTCGCGTCCTCCCCTACGCACGGTCCAGAATCGTTCCAAATCGAACGAAAAACTTGAAACGAGCGTGCGTTTGGCAGCGACGAACCTGCCGCGTTCTGGTCGGGCATGTTGGGGCGACGAAGTGAGTTGCTTGAGAATGTTTTGACCATCGCAGCGCTATGTCTATGCTGTGTGTGTATCTGTGATGTTTTTTTTTTTCACTCCATTTAGGTCTCTTTCCGTTTTCAAAGCATTCGTCCGGTTTTAAATTCTACGGTTGTTTGGAGCTCTCCCGTGCTCCAGTGTCTTCTTGTCGATGCTTCGATGGCTAACTTTCTAATTTTTGTCGGCGAAGTGTTGGATGCGCACATGCTCGCACGCATCAAGAACGCGTTGCTAGTGGTGCATCTTGCCAGTATAATAGTAATTAATTTGGGACTCCGTACTCGGAGACTAGTGGCATTAAAAATCATACTTGGAACGACTTTCTAGCTGCCTTTTTGTGCTTGTTATTCTTCTTCTGTTATTTCAACTAACTAACCATCCATTTAAGCTGTTCATTACAAAATATCTTAAGAACAGTAAAGAGTATAATTTACCTAGCATTACTGAGCCGAGATAACAAAACAGCAGCTCAACAATGTATTAAAAATAAACCCAGCACCGCAAAAGGGATCTCGGATCCTTACCCGTTTCGCCCGTTTTCAGCTCAAACTGTAGATTGCTCGTCGGGGCAGAAACAGAATCTTTTCTTTCTCCCCACACCGCCTCCAACCTCCGCCATTTTGTGCCCCACCGCCGGATCGTACTGTTAATCGCGAGAGCACGTCCCACCACACAACCAGTTCTTGCGAGCTGTTTCCTTCTGTGCTTCGTGTTCTGATTTGGCTGTGGGTTCTGTGTCATACACCCCCTTCCCCCCCTCCCTCTCTCTCTTCCACCATTAACCTGCGCACTCCACCCAAACACAGCTTTAAGAAATTGCTTGCGGAATGTATGTACGTGTGTGTGTGCGTGTGTGTGTGTGTGTGTGTGTGTGTGAGAGTAAGCTAGGATTTTTCTCGTGCTGCATACGTGGAAACAAGAACGAGAACAAGAAAAATAAAGATTCCCCTTGGTAGCCGCTGCCGGAATGGGGTCCGGAAAGTAAACGCTACAAAAATAGTCTCCTGGTGGAGCGAGCGAGAGGGAGCGATACGACTGGTCGCACTTTATGACTCCACGCTGCGATCCCGGCCGGGCGGCCGGCCAAACCGCACAGGTACGAACGGGAGAGTCTAAGCGACGGTTTTTGACAGGAGCAGCAGCGTGAAAGAGATGGTACAAGGAATGGAACGGAAAGGAAGCGTGCACCGAGGCGACTACAGTTATATAGGAACCAGCAGTGGACGCTGTTTGTTGGGAAGAAGGGGAATCTTCACATCTTGCCCCCCTTCTCCAATCTCTCCACTCATTCCCTCCGCGCTATCTCCACCAGCTCTCGGCAGCTCTTCCTGCAGCGTTGTGCGTGGATCTCCAGAACCTGCCTAGAACCTGTCACGTCACCTCACCGGCGGGTGGGAACAGGGAGCACTTTAAGGCAAGAATGTGTGCGAGTGCTTCAGTGTTGGTTGAGTGCGTTTCTTACTCCGTAGCTTCCACGTATTCCTTTCGACGTGGTGTGTTACGAACTGCTGCTAGCTTGAGCTTGAACTTGATGTACTAAAAATGATGGTAGTTTCGGCTGAAGAAAGTGCTAGATTCCGATGCTAGAATACATATTAGGTTTCTAAATCGCAGAGTCAGCATACGTAACAGAACCTATGCCAGAACTTGCTGATACTTGTACTTTCAACCAACGTCCTTAGTGTCACTTACAATCTTGCATAATCGTTCGGTGCGTTCAGTTCCCGTATATCTGTTTCCTAAGTCAACTCGCAGAGCACAAAACAAAAATTTAAAAAAGAATTAGCTACAGGTAGTACTATTAGCAGTAGTATTAGTAGTAGTATTAGTAGACATTAAAGCAGCAGTGGTATCAGTGCGTTCCCCTAAAGAGGTTGCTCACCTGCCCAATGTAGCAGAACGCTGCAAACAGGGGAGACCCTGAGAAGAAAGCACGATAATAAAATATCAATTCCGACTTCCCTGCTCCGGCTCAGAACAACGTGCCTTACACTATCACAATACCCGTTCAAGATGGGCCCCAACTGCTGCTGCTGCTGCTACGCTTCAGTTCTTGCTGCTCTCGTGTTCCTTCTGCCTCGCCTTCCCCCTCCTTCCCATCTCCCGCATTTCCCTGCTCTACCTCTGGAGAACGTGTGGAGTCTATTGCCGATGTGTGCGTGTACACCAACGTGTTCTGCTCAAGCTCATCTTTATCGTTCGTCCAAATTAAAACTACGCTGTCTCTTTTTCTCGCACTCTGCTTCTCTGTACCCCGAAGAACCAGTTCCGCTGGCGGTTCGCGTTCGTTTGAAAATGAAATCATATACCGTTACGATCGAAGGAGTCCAAGACTTGTCAATCAAGATTCTTTAGGCTTTGGCTTCGTTCTTGTCCCTCTTTAGCTTCGGTTGCTCCACCAACCAGACCGGGCAGTGTGCTCTCGGACGGATCGAGCAGACAGCACGAATAATGTTAAAAGTTTTTGTCCAGCTTACGAAAAGTCCAAACATAAGTATTTGCTTGTTTATTTGCGTCGCTCCGTTCTTGCTAAAATAAATTATGCACGCACGATGCTTTAATTGTTCTTATACACGCTGTAGTAAGACGTTCTAGCACAGGTTTTGGAATGCTTTCCGTTTATATTACCGCTTGCTGGACCTGTACAGAGCCGAGCTCCACAAAGATGCTCTATTCCGCAGGGGTCTCACAATTCTGGTTTATTTCCAGTTTTTAACTCATGCTGTTTGCTTCTTCTGACTTCGCTCTCTTTCCCTCATTCTTTTCATTTCCTTTCAGCTCGTGTAATTTTTTACTCCATTCGAACTTCCGTTCTGTTGTTACTGTTTTATTCCCTTTCCGAGCAATCGCCTATTTCTTTATATATTTTCTTCTTTCTCGTGTGTTGCTGTTCGTCTACATCGTTTTGCTCGTTATTCTCTTCTCACTTCGTCTTTTTCGCCTTTTTTCTAGCTTCTGTGGTGGTTTTACTTCTTTCTATCTTCGTCTTTCTCGCTATCTCTCTTCTTTTTTTCTCTTGCTAAATGTTTTTTTTTTAATATTAAACTAGCTCCTTCGTCAGTTTTCCTTGCCTCTCCAAATTTGTTTACATTTCAGATTCGAAGACCAAGGTGAAGATCAATGGAGAATGAAAGCTCGCTTCCTCCTTTCCCGTTCGGGTTCGTTTCGAGGGAATGCAAGAGCTTTATAATTTGCTTACGAAAGAATCCCCCCAGAACGGGTGACCCCGGTGACGGGAGGGTTCCGCAGCCCATTGGGTGGGTGGGCGGACGAGGATGTTGTTATTTTCGTGTGGATGATGTTGGTGTTGTATTTCGTTTCTTTTTTTTTGTTTCCATTTCATTTGATATTTTGATTATTTTATTTTCGTCTCTTCGCCGCTCCGTTGCAGGTTTTGCTGGCCCATTTCCTGACAACGCTTTACAAACGTCACTGTTATAGCTGGTATGTGGGACAAGTCGCTCCGTCCCTCGTCGACCTTTCGGGGGCCGTTGAGGGATGTTGATGATTGCACATTACCTACTGTTTTGATCATTGTTGGTTGGAATGCATATGGGGTTTGTATTGCTTGCTTTGACTTCAGTTTTGAAAATATCTTCACTAACATCGTTGTTTAATAATACTAGTTGAATAACATCCATTCACATATGGTACATGTTGTTTGGGATCTTTAATCACCAGTCATTTAAGACATATAAGTTCTCTTAAATCTCACACGCGTCTATGCTATGTAAAGAAAGTATTGAGCGTTATATCGTTTAGCCTACATCTTCTAACTTACATTCCACTGTTCCCGACACTCGTTGTAATAACAAACAAACAATCCTCACGTACCTGCCCGCCACTAACTGTGTTTTGCTCGCACGTTGGCCGGCTGGTCAGTCTTACTTTCCGCGCCATCTTGAAACCATCTTTTTGCGCAGTATGAACTGCCGTGGTCTAGCATGGAGGAGAAAGGGAGGGGAAGAAAACCCCCGAAAAATAACACTTCCACAAACTGCGCCAGCGCCAGGCGCATCAACAACAACAACCCGAAAAACCCTCGAAACCGTTGAAGCTCCAGAAGTTCGCCTCTCGCCCAGGGTTCGACGACCTCTCCACTCGCTGCTGGCGCTCTAGGAGGAGGTAAAGGCGGAGAGGCTTCCCCTCCATCTCTTCGGTTGCTGCCTGATCGCTGGATCAATCAAACGCGTTCGACCGGGGAAGTTAGGTGAAGTTATAGTACGGGCAATGGACAGGGGCCGCAATTTGTTGGCATAGCTTTCCACGCGATTAGAGTGCGTATTGCGTCACGATCACGAACTACGCAGCGAAAGCAGCGAAATAAACAATGTTCTGGAGTCTTGGCAAAGTAGTTTCTCTAACTATCTACCACCGTGTCATATGGAGATATCATTGAAGACTACTAAAATCGGTTATTCGAAGTTATTTCTTAAGTTTCTTGAGAGCTAAACTTTCTTACGTGAATACCTCTCACGTCAGAACTTTGTCTGAGGAGAGTCCCCCTCGACAAGAAAGCTGAAAATAATAATAATACTCCTCATGATCGTCATATGAGCTCATTCTTTTCCAATACACCTGTCACCGGTTTCTGGCGGCGAATCTAGCAAACCTGATGAATCACTTGTTCTGCATCAGCTCAATAAGATCGAAACTTTCTTCCATGAACTAAATTAAATGCCTCTTACGTCAGGTCCGTCAATCCTTCGTGATAAAAAAGTTATGAAATTCCAGCTCAATATGATCTCATTCTTCACTCCCCAAACCCCCAGTGCCTCCAGTCTCTGATGTCACACACGGACAGGAATCGACCTTAACGCGGAGAGTCACGGGGCGTGTGCGACAGAACAGCCGATAGTTTGCTGGTGGTGGAGGGGAGGGGGGGAGGGTAGGTTGGGTAAACATAACCTCCTGGCACTCACCACCACTCCTTTCCCCAACCCCACTCACACAATACGACGAGATTTTGCACACGGATTGATGTCGCTAGCGTTGTTGCCAATGTACCGTTAGGCAGCACTGGTGGAGATGTCCGGATCGGACACAAAATAGACTGCTGTTAGTGTCGTTAGCGTGTTTAGCCCTGGTCGCAGGCACATCGCAACATTAGCGCGAGGATGCACGCTCGTCCGCACGTCCGTAAAAGGATGGCAGTGGCAGAGTGGAATGGAACTATTAACTCGGAACCGGCCCAAATACTAGCCATTTTAATGTACGACTTAAAACCCTCCAACAGGAAGGAAATAAAGCACGCGTGGCAGCCACCAAGGGACTGTTTTCATCGAGTTTCAGCTAGTCGCTCATAGAGGGCGCTACAAGCACGTACAAAGTGTACAACGACAGATGCTAGCTGGCGATGTCGACGGTTTACAAACAAAATGTGTCAAACGGTTCTTGTCCGTGCTAAATTGTTTCGATCGTTCTTACTTATCTTCGATATATTGTGTGTAAAAATGAAGGAAAAAATTCAAAATGTCTTTAAAAGCTTAATTTTACGGAAACCCAGTATATTCACCGTTTTTTTTCTACCACATTCTCACACACTAAACAACACGATTGATTTGTTGGTTTTAAATAGTAAAAATATAATATTATTTATAACAATTTAGAATAACAATACATATTATAATAATGTGATTATGATTATGCTGTTAGAAGACACTTGGAATCTACGGTCAAAACGTCGCTGGACAAAATCACACGTACACACTCCATTGTAAAAAATGCGACCCAATACACTAGAAAAGTAGTGGTGCTGTAAAATGCCACTACCAGCTGCCTCGTAAGGGGACGGATCCGGAGCAATATGATTAGCAGTGGTGAGGACGTGAGAAAACAATATCATGTCAAAAAACAAAATCTAAAGAAAAAAAGCACACGTTTGCTACTGTTGGGAATGCTCTCGTTAGCCGCCGCGCTGCTGCTTCCGAACTTCCGTTTCGTGATCCGCTCCCGTTTTTTTTTTTGTAAAGTTTTGCTTAAATTCTATAAAAAAGAACCCTCCCGAAGCCGTGTCGCAATTGTAGATTCCGCCTATGTGCGGATGATGATTGTTCCAGTTGACACGTCACAGGCGGGCGAGTGATCCAGGAGGTGTGTGTTTTTACATTAATGAGTAATTGTTTTACAATCTCCCTCCCAGCTTCGTGTTCGTGTGCTCCACTCCTCTCTTACGCATCACACGTAGGAGGGCAGCATTGCGTTCCTTGAACAGAAATTTCACCAAAGAAAATGTTGACGGATTAAAACAGAGAGTTTGACACACGCCTCTCCCTGCTGCCGGCGAGCGAGCCCGGACACAGTCAGCGTCAATCATCCACTGTGGAAAGAAAGCGGAATATTAGCGGCGGTTTCGAGTGGCAAAGGATTGGATAATGCGTGCAGCACGACCGGAAAGAATCTATGCCAAAAACAAAACACAACATCTAGCAGCTTTTGCTTTTATTGCAGCGCTGTATGCTCACGCAAACAGCTTGGCTTGTCCAAAATAATACAGTGCTCGTCACATGCAGAGTTAAGCGAACGAATTACAATTTGACTCCGGCGATGGTGCTTTTTGAATGTGTGTGCTGTGCTTCATCAACTTAAAATTAATACATTAATGGATCAGGCAAGTGAAAATGAGACACATAAAATGAGACACAACACACAGGCCATCCATGCCACCGGAATAGCAGGAAAAAGCGCAAAACACACTACCTTTTCGTCGGTGCAGCTTTTTGGTACGGATTCTGCAGTATCTTCGGGTGGCACTCCATCACCTTCAGCAGCAGACTGTCGAGGTAGTCCTCGAGCTCCTTCACCTTCTGCTTCTGGTAATGCACCTCGCCCTCGAGCGTGTGCGCAATCTTGATCACCTCCTCACGCGTTTTGCCCTCGTACTTGGCGAGCGCGGCCGGTGACACTTGAGCCAGTTTTGCTTGCCGTTGGCTAGCGGCAGCTGCAGCCGCTGCGACCGCTATCTGCTCACCGCCGCCGTGCTCGCCGCCGATGATGATGCGCTGGTCGGCGTGCTGTTTCTGTTTACGGGCGGCGGCGTTGTTGGTAGCTGCCGCAGCGGCAGCACCACCACCAAATGCAATATTCTCAAGCGAGTCGGCCCGTGGACCGTGCCCACCGCGGTGCTCCTTGACAAAATGTTTCAGCTTCTTGGTGAAGCTTTCTTTTTCCGGCTTCGCTTCCGGCACCACGTCCTGTGAGCCTGCCCGTGGCAGAGACGGGATCGGGGTGGATGTTACCAGCGCCTTACCGTCCAGATCCGGCGAGGTTGGTGCCGTGACGGATCGAGCACGAACAGCCGGACTATCAGCTTGCGCGTCTCCCCCATCGGCCGGAGCCACTTCCGGTTCCTGCTCGGGTTCGTCGCGGCGGGCGGAAAGCATCACGCGCGAACTTTCCCAGCTGCGTCGCTTGAGCGAATCGGTGTTGCCGATGTCGAGATGCTTCCCGAACAACTTCTGCTCCCATTCGTCTACCTTCTCGCCGGTTGGCTCGGTTGTAGTTGCTGATGCTGTCGCCGCCCCCACTGCAGACGGTTCATTGTTGCGCGCCGCCCAATCCATCGATGCCGGAGTGTTCGTACTGGACACCACCGGGCGCAACTGCAGCGAACCGTTCGAGCTTTTGTGCGATAGATTGTCCAGCACAAATTCGTCCTCGTCTTCGCTGATAACGCCCGGATCGGCGTCACCGAACGTTTGCTTTGATTGCCGGCCGGACCCAGCGTGTAGTGAAGCGGTGGACGGTGTCACACTACCACCTCCACCGCCACCAGCAAGACTGGAGTAGCTCCCACTGTACATCGACGCATCATCGGCTCCGGCGGCTCCTCCCTCCCGACCCTCCTTCTTCTTCCCGATACCCGCGATGTGCATCTTTGTTCCGATCGATTTCGCGATCTTCTTCAAACCCTTCCGCTTCTCGATCGCCCCAATGCTCAGCAGCGACCCGCCAACGCTCGACGCGAGATTGCTGATCGAGCTTTTGCTCTTCTCTTTCTTGCTCAGATCGGTCAGCGAGCCGGCCTTCACCGTGAACGAAATGCGCACCTCCAGCTCGCCCCGCTCCTTCTCCTTCTTCTTTTCCCGGTCCTTGCTCTCCAGCTTGTACCAGCGCGAACGGGGCCGTTCGTACACCTCCATCTCGTTGAGCGGCAACACAACCCGCCCGAGAAACTCATCCATGCCGACGCTGTTGTGGTGCAGGGCGGTCAGCACCAGCTGCGCCTGGTTACCCTGCGTCGGAATTTGCCTGCGGATCACAAATGGGGAAACATTAGTCGGAGGTGCATCAGGGAAGCATACACGCGCAGATCGACGTACAGCTCACACTCCTCATTCCACATCACCGAATCCGGGGCCTTCTGTTTGAGCGACGTCTGGTACTTCTCCTTGCCGAGCGCGATTATCACAAAACAGTTGTTCGTACCGCCCTTCCCCTTGATCAGCAACCCTTTGGCGCGCTGCACTGTTTGGGCCAAAAAGGGATAATAATGGGAAGTGTTAGCGCACAATTTTCAAATTTACTAATATATGATGTTTGATAAAAAATATGTATATATATTTTAATAATTTTATTATTTCACGTATCTTTCACATAAATTTCAAACTGTATGGTAGAAATCGCCATTGCCGCTATTGCCTAGCCTTTAATAAACAACACTGTGTTAACAAAATAATAAGCACGAAAAGCAAATGACGTTGGTCGTAATGTGAAGAGCGAGAGAAAAATTAAAAAATGTAAAACTAACCTAAATTTGTTCTCTTACTTTCTCTGGGGGAGTGGGGGGAACTTTCCGACAATACCATTCCAAGGGGTGCAGGCTTCCCCCTTCTCTATCTCTCTTTCCCCCTTTTCAACGACCGTTCCACACAACGCAACACGAATAAGATACAAAGCAAAGCAGGGGAAAGAACGTGCGTGGCGCGCGCTATTTGGGTGTTGCAGAAAGTTGCTTAACATTTTTTGAAAATCTAATTACGTTCTGCTGAAAATTTGTTCTGAGCCAGAACCACATTTGGACATTTTGATTTTGTTGTGGATTTCATGATGAACGGCCAGTTTGCATTCTTTTCGGCGGATAGTTATTATCTTGTAATGGATGTTGTTAGTTCGTCTGTGGTTCAATATTTGTAGTTTACTCAGGTTGTGGATTGAAATCGAAACTAGTACGTCTTCCTGTTGGGTTTACTATACGACTATGGGTATAAAAAAAACATAGTCATGGAATGCCGGAAACCTTAGCAATATTACAGTATAGCAGAACATTTAATTAGCAACCAAATCTTACGTTCACTACAGAGTAAATTCACAGCTCTAAAATTGCCACAAGAACTTGGAACTTGCGCAAGAAACTAACCAACGAACGAACTTTCGTGGGAGACCTAATTCCCAACTGCATAAACAACCGATTTTGAGTGCGTCTTTCCTGGCACGGTGCCGGCACGCACAGAATCAGTGTGCTTAAATTAATTAGTGTTTTTTCTTCTTTTTTGTCCAGAAAAGCAGACGAACGGCGTGTAAGGCTGCTAGAACGGGTACCTAAGAAGGCAAACATACTGTCCGGAGAGTGGAATATTGCATCTTTATGTGCTTTCCTCCTGCGCCACTTTTCACCGCTCTACGTTCAAACAGGTTGCTTAAAGACTTGAGGCCGTATATTTGGGTTCGTCCACAGTAATCGCATCCCTTGTACAGTTGTACCGTTTCAGTTTTCCTTCCCGCTGTTAGAGCAACGGCGTTCATCTCACGCAAGAATTTAACGAGTCGACGTGGTATGATAAAAAAAAGATGCTGGGATAGTGCAGCATGCGGCATTGTATCAAACTAAACGTGCTGTGCCATTGATTACTAAGAACAACCAATGGCAGGTTTATCTGCGAATTGCATTGTAAATATACTATTACAGTTACCAGATAGAGACTAGGTTTGATACAAGATTCGTATGATTCTAACTAAAGACTTTTTACGAAGCGATTCCTGCTTTAGTCTTTTGAAAATCATCATCCTCATCGCTAACATGAGAATGTTTCTCACGAATAATAGTGAAAAAGCGCTCTACAGGCACGTACATAACTTGAACTTTGCGTTCGAGCAGGTTTATTTTATCACGACTAGCTATCATAGCCTTACTGTAATGTTAATTATTTAATTATACATATCGAAACCTGTACAGCAATCATACTGATAACAACTTTTGGTGCTGGATCAAAAATTGTTTTGATCTTGAATCACAGCTACTCTGCAACTTCTTCCACCATTACCAGCCTCGTCGCCATTCGTGCGCATCTAACTCTCGCTTTAAAGGAGTTCTGGAAGTAGGAGAGCTTCGTCGAAGCATATCAGGTTACCTTCAGCCAACAGGTATGTGTTTACTACCACCTCCTAGCTAGCAGATAAGGTTGTTGGGAGTGTGCTAGCGTAAAGATGATTCGTACCAGCCCTCCGTCACTCGGCTGCACAGATGAAGCCGAGGGTTTTGCTTCAAGTGCAACTCGATGACTTGGAAATGGCCGTATGTGTGCGTGCGCTCGTGCTTCTATATGTAAAAAGATGATTCATCGCCATACTATCACGCAGATTCCACACACCCCACAACAACAAAACAATATAAAAAACACCAAACCACGACCAATTGTTGCGGGCTTCGCACAGTCACTTTTAACCGCTGATGGGTGTTCGACATTCCAATTGCGAAAAGCAAACTCCTACACTTCCTTCTTCGCTTCACGTTAAAAGCTTGGCGCTGGTGAATGTATTAATGTATTAAGTTTGCGGCGGGTTTCTATTTGCTCATCCCCCACCCACTGCTTCCTTCTCCCCTGCTCCGTTGCGCTTCACTTACCTGTCACTTGAATGTGCGTTGGGCTCCACATTTTGGTAGCCGTGTCGGTGGTGCGAAATTAATGCCGCCTGGTGGTCGTCCCCGGGCCGGGGTCAGGTGTATATGCTGATCGTGAAACAGCTGATTGGTGGTGGTAGTGGTGCGGTGATGAAGGAGCTTTCGGATTTCACGGAGAGGACGCGGAAGCCACCAGCTCACCAAGCAAGAAGCGAACACGCAAATTGCGGACGAAGAAGGCGATGTGGACGGTCGTACGGCCGAGAGAAGACGGTCACTTTCTTTCCCTTCCGTTCCGTTTCCTCTCTTCTAACGCACCCCGCGCCTGGGGATAGTTCCAGCGATAGCGCTGGTGCGTACGTGTGGTTGTACCAGGGAAAATGGTGGCACGTATTCAGCGTGAAGCAGCTCGGTGCCTTCCGGACACAGTCGGTGTTTCTCCTCCTGCCGCCTTCACACAGTCCAAAATGGGTCCGTCTAGCTTCGGTTTCAAGTACCCGTCGTCAGGACTGCTCGTTTTTACAACAAATTAAACGTAACCCCAAACACCAAACAGATGCACAAAGGCACTGTGCCACTGGTGACACTTTTTTATCGTGTACACGCTCTACTCTACGGGCTGGGTAGGCCCGAACGATGTTGCCAAACTGTGAGAACGTTTTTGGTTCCCCTCTGCTAGCCGACGAAAAATAAGGCACCCGCGGGACAGACACGTAAAATAAAACATAAAACGCCACACTCAACCCGGACACCGCTCGCTACGCCACAGAGCCAGCTAGATCGTCTCCATTAGTGATGGTGAGGGTGCCGATTTTTTATTCCCATCCTGTGGTGAGGTGATCGGTTCCGATCCGATGGAATGGATTGATCCGTTCCTACCTCGCAGTTTTTGCTTTTTACTAACTTTTCTCTCACTTCAAAGGCATATGATCGTAAAATTATGTTAAAAGTGTACATAAATACATATTTCGCCGTAAGGGGAGTCGTAGGATCACGCTAACAACATGCATTCGTGGCCGTTTTAGACGATCTGTCGAGGAGAAATTCTACAAAAAGATACGTTCCCGATATTACCAGCAAGGCTCCTTCACCTAATGGAACGTTTCTTTTAAAAATAAAGTTTTACGGCGTGTGTTCTACATTATCATGTTTATCATTTGTTTATATTGAAATAAAGTTTTACAACTGCACGATGTAAAATTGTACAATATTTTAAATTTGAAATGTAATCGATTTACGTTCAATTTCGGCATAAGTTATACATTAACGACGAGTCTCCAGTCTTCTTCTGTTTGATTTGCTGTAATAATCGTATCAAATAGTTGCATCATTTTGTTTTCTCCTTCTTTAATGTCCACTCGTAGCTATCCACTCTCGATTTCACTGGTACAACCGGTATTGCTAATGGTTTGCATACTTCAAGGGTCAAAACAGCCTAAAAATATGCAATACGTCTAGCCAATGTAAAAAATCATATGAAATAGCCGTTTTTAGCACAAGCGAAAACGGTTACGAAATGGATTTCTTTTAGAAGAGTTGTAAGATATGCCTCCTTATTTATCCATTCTTGTTCCATAAAAAGACGAAACTACCACTTCGAGTGTTATTGTGCTCAGCGTTGCCATTATCGCATTACTCAGCAAAAAGCTCAACACGTTACAAGTTCCAAAAGCTTACGAACTGCGTAGAGTGCAATAATAAGCTGAATACTACAGCCAGGACACACACAGCGCAAGGTCGCAGTTTAACACGTGCGTACGCATGTTATAAGTTCGCAAAACCGCCTTTTGAATCTACATTATCCACGTGGCCAAGAAACAGATCAGGAAGGTTGGTTGCAAAGTAAACGTTTCATGCATGGTTTAAGGATACCAAAATCTTTCTTCCGCACAAGTTCACGGTTTACGTTCGGCACGTTTTAATAGGAAACTATGATCAGTTCTTAAAACAGATTAACCAATTCACCTGATGAAGCCCCGGCAGGTTGGCAAGGTGCGGCCCCTTTTGCTGGACGCACTGTTCGAAAAGTCGGCAATGCTTCTTCTTTTCGTTTCGGTGTCGTTTTTGACAGGTCAACCGTATGTATACGCACGGGGCATTATCTCTTTCGTCTCTCTACTCTCCTTTCTGTCTCTCGCTCGCTGCCACAATGAATCTGACCTGGACCTTCCACATGCCCATCCTCTTCAACCATTCCAGCCCAATACGCAACAGAACAGACACACGCATACACACAGGCAACCCCGTAGAGCAGGGAAAGATGCAACGTGCTAGAGGAGGCAGCAAGTGAGCAAGAAATGCCCAAACGAAGAAGACAGCGTTGCGCCCATTGAGAATAAATAGTCGACCACCAAACGTCATCCTTGTCAGTTTTACGACGTCGCTGGTCCGAACGAACGCGCCATCCCCGTCCATTCGATATCCCCGCACGGAGCACCGCCAGTTCGCGATCGTTCCATCCGCCAAGAACATATCAAATTTTCGATTTTTGTCTATGTGTGCGTATGCTTGCTTGTGTGTGTGCCTAAGTGAGTGTGCGTGGTGTACTGAAGTAGAAGACAGATTGGAGACGGTGTGACAACAAAATGCAATGCATCTTCCCGCCGCTCGTGCCCACCTCCGCTGATATTCGATCACTGATCGCGGCGCGATCCCACGAAGGAGCGGCCTATTTCGTAAAACTGCATATCTAGCTCACCCAATGGACCCTTAGAATCTGCAGCAACAGTTGTTTAAAGTTTGAAAGTTAAAATAGGTCAAAAAAACGCGATAAATACGTGTGGATGCGGAACGCCCCAAAAGCAAAGTGTAGCAAAGTTCTACAGTTAGCTCACACTAGCTAGTTGTGCTTGGTTTTGCGACAAAGGTCTCAACGCAACGTTAGATTTCGTGTTAATTGAAGTGAAGAGACGAACGGCCAAAAACCAACAGCCTTCAGAGGTGAAGTGTCATGAAGAGTTCCTCTCTTCCCGTGCGTTTCCCGTTGGTTGTTGAGCTTTGAGATTTCGATTGCCCACCATCACCCTTGTCCGTACCTGGCTGGACGAAAATTTACGCGACCAGCGGAGAGCCGACCCGTAGTTTTACGTCCAGGGTACAATAAAAGCTTGCCAAAAATTGTCCGGCCGGGGTGGGCTCTCTCGGCTACCTGGAGCGGAGACCCGGGGTCTGCTGGAAAGGAAGTAAGTGTCCCAAATGCGTTTAAAACGTTAAGGATTTCCATTTCTGCAGCGTTTCGCTACCTCACTCTGGAGGTTGGCCTGCAAAAAAAGTAAACCCCAAAAGTCAACCCTCTATCTTTCTTAGGGGGGTTTTTATCTCGCACTCATCAAATCGCTTCCTTCTGTTCTGTTCTCTCCTTTCTCGGTCTGTGTCGCTGTTCGCTTCCAAATTTCAGCTTATTACACACTGTCCGCCGTAGCCTTTGCGTTAGCTTTGGTATCGTAGCTGCTTGCAAGATCCGCAAAACAAAAATAAAACAAACACACACATAATAGCACCAAAAGCGTAATAAACATTAAAAGGTATCCAATAAAACGAAGGAACAAAAATCATGCAGCACATTTCCCTCCCATTAGTTCGAGCTTATGGTAGCCTCATTCTGGTACGTGTTTCACTGGCTCTAAATATTATTTGCGCTTGCATTACCGTATTCACACGCGCGACCCTGCCCTAGCAACGGGAGTACAATACGCAGAGACTTGCGCAACCACCTGCCGATAACACCAGAGCGGAAACCGACTCTTGTCGATCGCATACTTAAAATATCCAGCAGCAGTCGGGAGGCGACGGGAACGTGTCGTCGAGAACACGGATAGACGAGCAGACGCTGCCCGGTCATAAACAGAACACACACGCCCTGCTCCTCCATATGGTCGAGCAGAGTGCTGTCTGCTGTTTCCGAGCGCAACGTTTTATAGAGCAGTAGGCCTCGGTCGTAAGCGAGTCAGGGAGCGGAGTCATAAATTCACTCTCTACAGCATGCCGCCGTACGTCCTCCGGATCATTCTTCTGGAGAAGTTCTGACGCGTGCGAAGACGAAAGCATGCCCGCAGCTGTGAGCAACAGGGCAATAAACGGCTGACGGGCTGTTCTGGACCATTGGGCTAACCGGTGGGCGACAACACAACAAGACGACGAGGGGCATGACGGGGCGAGTTAATGGGAGTTTAAGAGGCACCGGACGGTTCTTAATTAGCACCACTGATTTGCAATATATTCTGGGCGCTTCGGACATGCTCGAGCTGAACTGAACAGAGGCGATACTGTCTTGGTGTGATGAAGTCATTGTGGATGCGCTATTGTGTAACCGTTTTAAAAAGGATTCCCATCGAAAGTGAAATATGGTTATGGGGTAGATTGACGCTTACGCTTTATGAATCATTAATGACGTATTGGCTATAGTACGCCCCTGTTTGCTTCAGAAGATATTGGTTGTTGGACTTCACCCGTATGTTGCTTCTATATGCATTCCACTTATCTTATTTCTCTATCTCTGCTATGCGTTCAGTCGCGTTTATCTTTTAATTGATGTTGTATTATATCATTCCACTTTAACGCACGTTGACGTTGCGATCAGACGAAAAACAAAGAGCATAAGACACGATTTTGGAAAATTATCGTTTTGTTTAGACATGACGAGTTCGACATCCTTTTGGATAAGAACTCAATACAGGTGATAAGGTATCAGAAAGAAAAGGGACAGTTACACGCGTGTAAAGATAGGAAGAAATATATATATATATATATATAGATAGAGACATAACTTAAAAAATACTAAGTAATATAGCGCACAAAGGTAACATCAACCGCAGTTACACAAACACACGCACAAAAAGACTTAAAACGCCTAGTTAGCGCTAACCGACAGTAGATTTAACATTGGCGAACAACATGACGGAGGCTACGACAACAGCATCCAGACAACAGCAGGCACTAGCGCTGCTGCTCACACTGGCCGTATCGTTAACGCTGCCGGTGGTGGTACACTCACGCCAGGAGTACTACTACACCTACCAGGATCCATACGACGACGACCTGTCGCTGTGGATCAACGAGCAGCAGGTGAAAATCTTCAGCGGCGTTGCGATGAAGATCTACGCGATTGATAATGGACGCGTGTCACCGCACATCCGCGATCCCAACTTCAGCCAGTACCTGCCGGTCATCCCGTCCGAAGTCAGCTGCGTTAACTTCACATGGAAGGCGGGCTCGAAGAAATACTACTACAACTTCGACCGGCTGATGTCGGTGGACGAGAACATCCTGAAGCCGCCGACAATCTCGATCAAAACAACCGGACGCGTACCGAAGAACGCCAAGGGTAGGTACGGCACACTCACGCACGGGGGCACCATCCCGCACGAGAACATCAACTGATTTACCATTCTTCAACTTTATTCCGCACCAGAGTTCAGTGTGATCCTGCCATGCTCCGGTAATGTATCGGGCATTGCAATGTTCAGCATTGGACTCCTAATCCAAACGCGGAAAGGCAAACCGGTCCCCGGGACGCCTCTCCGCATCAAGCTACGTAAGGAATGTGCACATAGAGGTGTGTATGAAAGATCTTCTACTCTAACATCTTCTTCGCAAGGTAGCGTATGCCTTTTTGTTGTATTTGCCCCCTTTTTTCTACTGTGCCGTTTTCCGCTTTTCCTATCCCAATGCTATCCCACGCAAGCACCTTGTCCGCTCCCTCCACTCCACCAGCCCATACTGACACAACTCCATCTTCGAACCGACTAACAACATTGCATCACCGCTTCCCAAAATAAAAACACCTTGGTTTCTGGTTGGTCTGTGCCGGGGAGTTTCAGGGCTTGGGCCGCAATAAAATCGAATTAAGATTCTACGCTTCTTTTCCGCTGATCGCTGATCGAGGGAATCGTTGACTTTCTGTAAGGTAGCGCTAGTTTCTGCGCACCTGACGAGACGTTCGAGCTTTGTTTGAAACAATGAGTCGAAACGCCAAACGGCAGTGCATCAGAACTTTTTCCTCTGAAACTAACCTTTCAGAAGGTTGGTCGAAGATAGCTCAAATATATCTGGAAGCAATAGAGTAATGCTCTAGAGCACATATATACGCACGGCTCTTTAGAATTGTCTCTTCTGGAGCATACTGTCTCTCTTTCTCTGTTTCTCTTTCTCTCTATCTCGTCCTAATTCGCACGTGTTGCCCTAATACGTGTTGACTCATTCACATGGTACCACAAAAAATCAGACCCAGATCCCGCTTTATTTTCTTTTTCATTCTGTCAATCTTAATTCAAGTCACGCTGAGTTGATGCTTTCGCTTTGATTAGTAGTTATTGAAACTGCTTTTACGCTTTCTGCTGTTCCCTTGTGCTGGGTCTCTCCAGAACGGTCTCTGGAAAATAGCTTGCAAGCCACATGTTTACTGTGAAAAGATCGACTGTACATTCGATTTTGGCATTCCATTTTATGAATACTTCAAAGAGGCTTTAGTTTGGCAAACCTTCTCAGTTTTGGACACGACATTTTGGTCATTTTGTACCGATAAAAATTCAACCAAACTAGAGCAAATGCAGTAATATTTGCAACCATTTCCAGGAGACGTTTTGAAGGAGGCGAGAACATGTAGAACCCCTTTCGATTTCTTAGCACAAAGGTGCACAAAATTTAATTTGATTTTTCTTCTGGGGAGACTGCATCTATCCCTCGAAGCCTGAAAAGTTCGAGCGTATAATGCTTTTTGCCACGCTTTCTAGAAGGATGTTTGTCGCTGCAGCATCCACGGCAGTTGTATTTCCGTACCGTAATGCTACTGCTGCCACTACCACTGCCGCCGTTGCTGCTACCTAGACACCAACTACTGCCTTTGCCAAACAGTCTAACAATACCAGTGTTTCACGTTCTTTGAAATTGCTCTTTTTGATTTTTCTTACTTTCGTTTTCGTTTTGTTTATGAAACTACTTCCGAATCGTAAATTGTCCAATGTGTACATTTTTCTGTATGTGTGTGGATGTATGTATCTGTGCGTGCGTGTGTGTGTGTTGTGTGCCTCACCAACCAAACCAAACCAAACCCTTCCATTCCCGAGTCCCTGGGTCTCCATATATCCCGTAAAACAATTGAAATCGAAATAAAATGAAACCAATACACACACAAAACGAATGTGCCACTTCCAAAAACAAAAAAAAAACAAACACAAACCTGAACGCGACTGGCGCCGAAAAAACACCGCGGCAGGACCCGACCCGGAATGCGACAGGAAGTGTGCGAACAAGGGCGTCTGCAACGAGGACAAGATCTGCCAGTGTCCGGAGGGCTACATGGGCCAGTACTGTCAGACGGCGCTCTGCTATCCGCAGTGCATGAACGGTGGCAACTGCACCGCCCCTGGCACCTGCTCCTGCCCACCCGGCTACCAGGGCCGCCACTGCGAGGGAGGTAACGTAGTAAGGCGTCCTTCCCCATGGACCAAGCGACCGACATCTGACGTAGTTCACTGATCTTTCTCCCCCGTCGCGGTACAGGTATCTGCGCGGAAAAGTGCCTCAACGGTGGCAAATGTATCCAGAAGGATAAGTGCGAGTGCACGAAAGGTTACTATGGGCTGCGCTGCGAGTACTGTAAGTACACTAGCTGATCGCGTGAAGTATAGAGCGTCAAACGCAAAGAGACGTGGTTTTTAAATAATGTACTCCTCACTATTCGACGTTGCGAAATTTAAATAATTCTGTCCGCCATGTTTAAACCGTAGACTCCAACAAAAATTTCAGTACACGCATGTTCCACTGCGCCAAAGTCTAAAAAGTCAAAAACGAAGTCTAAAAGGCCAACAGGATATAAAAAGTACAAATATCATCTAAATATCTGCCCTCTGTTTTGCAGCGAAGTGCGTCATACCGTGCCTGCACGATGGCAAGTGCCGGGGCGTGAACAAGTGTCGCTGTAAGCCGGGATTGAGCGGCGACCACTGCCAGATCGGGCGCAGGCAGCGGTCGACGTGCAAGAGACCGTGCAAACACGGTCTGTGTCAACCGAACCACACGTGCGCATGCGACAGCGGCTGGTACGGACGGCTATGCAATCAGCGTATGTATCGGCTCCAAACGGGCATCAGTGGTGATCATCGCTCGTCTCTTACCCAATTTCTTACCCTTCTTAAATAGGGGAGAAGAAGCGTCGCAACATCAACGGTGTCGGTAGTGATGACGCAGCGAAACTTCCAAAGAAATAAAAAGAGGTAGAGCCTGTTGCGTGGCGTTTTGATCCACCACCTGGGACGATCTTGTATTCATCCAAGATAAATCCGCAGTAATAGCAGCCGTGCGTTGAAATCGGGTGGGCGTCTCAAGGACAGCAGCGACACCAGGCGACAAATCCTTTTTTCGGCCATCATTCATGCCAGGCGGAGCGAAAACGGAGTGAGCGTGAGATTATTTGTTTTACGACGAGCTAAGTAAACCGGTGATATAATAAAGTGTAACGTTTCTATCTGTATAATGCTCATTTTGTAGTTTGTAATTTGTTACCTTATGTGCTTTGTGACTATTTTATGTAACTATTTGTAAAAGGCCCATTTAGTTTTCAAGTGAAAGTAAACGGGAAGAGGTTTTTCGTTGGTATTGAAAAAATGATGTAAATCAAGTCTATTTAAAGTGAACTTGTGAACTTGAATTCACGTGATCAAACTGATTCCTCATTTTTAGGGGCTTCACATAATGCTCTACATTCAGAGCTCCAATGTATCTGCCATATAAGCAATGTGTTGACTATAAATTGGTAAAGCAATATTTCACGTCCCGCTCCACGTGATCACCAACAAGGAACAGGTAACAAAATTTCCAACGGAACGGATTCCTCAAACGTTTCTTTCCTTACTCGCGTTGGAACACCACACTATACTTCGGGTTATAACAACACAGTCACTATACTATTCATTACAAAGGATTTGGAAATTCACAAATAAAAGGAACGAAAAATAAAATTCACACTCACAAAGTTGTTTACACCTTCTCTGCAATCTTGATTGCCGTGCGGCAACCGAACTTGATGACATCGGTCAGTGCACGATAGAACGGAGCCTGTTCCGCACCGTGCTCGATGCCGGTGTCGTGGTGCTCCTGCTCCTCGTCACGGAAGCGCTGGATTGTGTCGAGCAGCTCCCGATCGGTGAAGGACGGATCGTCCATCAGCTTGCGCAACTGATCGTTGTAGTGCTCGACGATGACTGATTCGACTGCGACCGTACATGCCATCGCTGCTTTCTCACCGAACAGAGCAGTCCCGGCACCGAGCGCAAATCCAGCCACATTCCAAAACGGCAGCAGGGCGGTCGGCCGCACGCGATACTTGTTGATCAACCGCTCGAATTCCTCCTTGTGTGCCTTCTCTTGCTCCCACATATGCTGGATGGTTTTACCTGCCTTCGTGTGTCCTGTGTTTCGTATTTGGGTTTCGATTAATTATTACGAAACAATGAACATATACGCTAAAATATGTACTCACCGAGTACGGCCATCTGTCCGCGGTATATTTGATTCGCTCCCAGCTCACCAGCATGGTCCACTCGGATCACGCTATCGATCAGCTTCGAACAGCGTTGCCCCATCAGCCCCCGACTCGTGTGGACTCCGCGCGTCACCATTTGCCCAACTGAAGTACAACATAAGATCGTCGTGAAAGAAACATACAGAATCGAAAAACGGTCCGCTTCCAACTTACCAGTCATCGTTTTGTCTATGTGGAAAGTATTGTTAGGTTTCGTAGCACCACCTTACTTCTTCAAGTGTTCTTAACTTCCGAATAAATGCCTGCAAATATCACGGCTCAAGCGGAAAGTCCACCGGCGTTTTCTTCGAGAGTTTTCCTTGCGCCTGCCGCAGATGTGAATTTCATAACAAAACAAAATCTGCTGTCAAATGTGCTGTCGCTTGGGCAGGGTTTCTCGAACCTGCAGCAAGAATAAGGAATGGAATGTGAACCAAACACACCAATTAAATGATGCAAATACAACACCTCATATTAGTTGGATTGAATTTCCACGGTGAATAAAAATTCCATCAACCGATAGTAGCAGCGGAAACCATTAGTAGGGTTGTTTGATTTTAAATAAAAACGAAAAAAAGAAGAAAAGCAAACACAATTTCCCGTGTTGAAAATAACATGATAACCAGCTTCTACCAGAGCTTTATTCATTTTGTAGCTGGTGCTCAAACAAATTATGGTTACAATTAATCGTAGCTCATGAAAAAAGACACGCTGTTGCCTTCAAGCACTCATTCCACCTCATCCGTTTCCTCGTTTTCTTCCTCGTCAACCAAGAAATCCAAGTCACGATCGATCATCAACTGTTGCACGAAGTCGAAAAACGCATACGGGGATGCTTCCGGGCGCCCACCGTAAAAATATTTCCGGTGGATCTTCTTCAAGTACTGTTTGTAGACCGGGTCGCGTTGGATCGACGGTTTGTACAGGTCACATATCCACCGGAACGCAGCTATATTCACATGGCCGGCCCGCGGTTTAACCAGCATCAGCAGTATCCACAAGAAGTTGAGAAGCGGGAGAGGATACGGTGCTCCGGAACAGGCAATCGCCGGATGGTATTGACAGTACGTAGCGAATGTATCTCTGGCGGCCTCGACTGTTCCCAGGCACAGTTGCCCCAGCACGAAGAGTGCCACGAACAGATCGACCTCTCCCGGGAAACCCTTCGCGGTGCTCATCTCAATAAGCAGAAACGCGCTGCTTTTGCCGTCCTGCGAGTGCAAAAAGTGGTACCGGGCTTGGGCGAGATTGCCTTCGCGGTACATCAGCTGGGCCACCAGCCGGTGCATCAGCGTGTCTAGTTTGTTATCTGCGTTTTTGCCGCTCCATTTAATCGCCTTTTCCTAGTTGACGGAGAGAATAACGCTATAGACAAGAAGTCTTAGAAGCATAAAATCACCTTCCATATTCAAACCTACCAACAGCGCTTCACGTTCGACGACGGTGGGTTTTATTTTTCCCACCAGATCGGCCACCTTCTTTATCCATGATTGCTGCTTTGTTTTGGACAGTGGTGCAAATTCGAGCGTTGAGATTATCATCAGCCCAAGATCGGCCCCAATGCTGTATTGGTCATGTGCAACCATCGTCATCGCACCGTCGTACAGCAAATCGAGCAAATCTTCGTATCGCTCCTGCGAAACGAATCGGAAGTGCAACGTGCGATACATCTGATGCGCCTCGTAGAAATTACCCGCCTCGATCGATGCCCGCAGCTTTGTGAGGACCCGGGATACACCACGGGAACCAACCCGCGATATAGGCTGCGGGTCCTCCTGCATTGCCATTTCTGTCCGGTCAAGAAAGGAAGAAAGCGTAAGATGGGTTCGTGTCAAGCGAATCATCCGTTGAGTCGAAATGAGGTAACAACACAATCCAGCTTTACCTGTGTCTTTGTCCGTGCCTATTTACACCGCATGCAATCAACACTAGCGTTCTTGTTGTACTTTCTGCGAAATTCACAAGAAACACAAATTAGAAAGCAAATTTTGAGCACCCCACATCTACAAAACACACACAAAACAATAGCTAACTACAATTGAAGATCCATCAAAGGAATGACAGCGCAGATTGTGGTATAGCTGGATATTTTTTGGGCTATAGCACCATGCGAACGAGATGGTACAGGGTTGTACAACCCTCACAGTGCGTTAATTGATACGCCGTTTCTGATTTTTTGCATATAGTATCAACATGTTGAATGGAGTTAGTGTTAAAACAGCGTATAATATCACTTTTCTAGACGTACTCGGTCTATTTCACTTTTCTATTTATTTCTGTCTTTATGTTATGATTGTTAACCAGAACATTTGCATGAAACTTGCATTGATATTTTTTTTCGCATGTCCTATATATTGCGTCAAATCGCACGAGCGATAGTTACTGTGAAATCCCATACAAAATTTGACAGCACATCCGACGGAGCAGTGGCTCCAGCCTAAGGCACTAAAGTTGTGAAACAAATTAAAAAAGGTTATGTTATATGTTCGTAACAAGCCAACACGGGTTTGGTATTAAAATGTATTAATAAAACTAATTTGAAGCTAAAATGTATTAAAGATTCAATTTTACAGAATCTCATGCATTTTTTATGTAATTTTATGATTTAGGATTTGACATATGTTATTCAGAATGAACAGAGACACTTTGAAACGGATCTAATTTAGGAAAAGTTGGTCTTATAACTGGTGCTATGGGAAGACATTTTGCACCGTGGGTCCACTCGTGACAGTAAGTCCTATTCGGCCTTGCCCAGATTTTGGGTAAGATCGCATTTCAGCGTAAACCTGGTGATCCGCGACCGTCTTGCGCAGGATAGCAGCTCGTGCATTGTTTGGATTTGCGGAACTAAGTTCGCGCTAAAATATCGGCCGCTTAACCGTCCGGTGCACGTCGATCAACCATCAGAAGTGTCGTGTCGTTGGAAGTGTTCGGATGTGAATTTACAATCAAGAGCTTTCTCCATCGTTCGTCGGTGCAATTATCACAAGTGTAGTTTACTCGGTGTGTTAAAAGTAAGTTAGTCTTGCCTTGTGGGAAGAGTTACATATTGTGTGAAAGCCTTATGGTTACATATTGTATACAGATTGTGTGAAAGCCTTGTGGTTTGAAATTCAAATATTCAAGCTTGATAGTTTTATTAAAATACATGTTCAAATAGTACCGTAGCAAAGGGTTCGATTAGCTAGGCGTATTCCATTTGAACGTTTCGCAGAAACCGAGTGCATATTAGCGATTTACGACAGGGAGTAGCACAGCAAATTCCATTGCATGCGCCTCGTCATTACGATTGGGTAGTGGGTGTGAGTGGGATGCGCAGCATATTGCCTCCAGAGAAGCGGGAGTGAGTGAGTGAAACTATCAATAGGATTCAATTGAACCCTCTCGCACAACCAGTATGCGCGCTGTTTTGATGTATTTTTTTGTTTCTTCTGTAGAAAACATGCGTGAGTCATAAAGCCATGTCCCTAACGTGGATATAAACTGTTGCTTTAATCCTAGCAAGAGAGAGACAAAGAGAAAGAAAGAGAGAGAGTGAGAGATGTAAACAAAGAGCAGGAAATAAAAAGTCTTCAGCATAAAACATGCTCATGATCTGTTGATAAAACTTCTTTAATTTACGGGTAATAATTTATATTTTTGCATAATGCCAGGCTCTCGAACTCGAGCTGAAAAAACGGAATAACATAAATTAATCGTAAATAAGATTCGTACAAGTAAAAACTCAAAATCCCAAAGCGGTACCGTGTATTAGCCATCATACTGGTTCGAATGAAAGGGAAGACAAACAAAAGCACTCATTGCGAAGCTCGAACCGCGCACCAATGCCTGCCACCCATCGTTTGGTAAACGCGTGGGGATAGAACTTATATGAAATAGAAATCGGTTAGAACGCTTTGTTTTGTTTAAAATCGACGATTCATGGGCATTCCATGCGAGTGAGAAAGAGATGCCTGTCCGGTTTTCCTGCACAGCCCGGAGAGTTTGATATCACATATACTAACGGGCTAATCAAATCAAATACTAACTGCCATTTACTTTTGGCTTTCTTTCGTGTGCCGTTTCAGGAGTTGTACGATTTTCCAGGAATAAACTACTTCGAGGCAGGCCCGAACACACACGCCTCGAAATAAAGCGGTGCAGGTGTGGTGAGTAATGGATAGCAAGCCTTGTGAGCCCGGCTAACTTGCTTTCCTTGCTCTAAGTACATTGTTACACACCGTACGTATACGCTGCCATCAGAGGGGGAGGTGAGGAGGGCTTATATACACCTGCGTTCAAAAGGTAGGAACACATTCTTCCATTTTATTTAAGTACATATGAAGCACACTAACCCAGGGGAAATTCGCTTGCAGAAGTGTCGTAGCCCAACGGTTTTTGATTCCGCCTTTTGGATGCGCTGTGCGATGGGAGAATTTTTTCAAGAGAAATGCAAACCGAAACACAACTCCAACGGACTTTTTAGCTCTGCGCTGTGTGCCGGCAGTGACAAATCCGAAGTTGGCGCAGTTTGCTGCGTGCTAGAATTGTGAAAACGTATCGAATTTATCGATGGGCGATATTTTATGAACCTCAGAAGTAGCGGCGACGAACGGGGAACGTGTTATCATTTTGATAACGAAACGCGCGTGGTGGAGGAACAAGTGATACGCATACGTGTAGTTGTGTTTTTGTTTTATTACGGAGCCCTGCTAAGCCCGTCCCATCGGCAGGTACTGCATAGCTTCCCGAATAGTGCGAAGAAATTATGGTTGGGCAATCTCTTCCCCGGAAGTGTAACCCGAGAAGTTGAAATTCATCTGTGCGTTTTGGAACGATCAAGCAAAGTATAGTGTGCTAATGTAATATCGCATAATGAGCAGTCTCTTTGGGTGGCCCATGCAGATTACGCTTGCTTTCTGAAGAGGAGGCATTGCTCTATCGAACGATAGCACTCTTGCTGCCTGTCGGAGATCCAGTATGACGAAGTATTGTTCCTCCCTTGCGGATGCGTGTTCAGTGTTCTCTACATTCGCACCCCTCGCAAGCTTCCTCGATTCTCTTTCCTCTGACACATGACTCACTGTACGCTCATTTTATGCTTATCGTGCAAATGCCGCAAGCCGAAAGTGTGAGTGAGTTTGTGTCGTGCCTCACGTATCCCGAACGTCTCTTGCTTTTTTTTAATTATTATTTACACTCGGTTCTTATTTCCCTATTCATGTCCTCTCCTTCCGCTGCAGGGTGACGAGCGTAGCGTTGGTGGTCCACGCGAGACGTGATGGAGAAGCAGCAGGGGAAAGATGTGCTGAAGGAGGAGAATGAGATGGCGCCAATTCCGGTACCGATGCCCCGTCCACGCCAGCAACATCAACAGAAGCAACAGACGCCACCACAGAACCCAAGCCTCCAACAGCAGTCGATGAACTACATGAACGCATCGTCAGAGTCGCCGATTTACGCTGTTCCTGGACCGCCAGGCGATGTAATGGCGGCCTTTCCGGTACCGGCACCGCGACGTCGGACGAAGGTTTGGGTTTTGGATGATGGGAATCATGCGGGACAGTACGGTGAGCACGCGGATGTGGATAATGGAGCCTACCAGAACGTCGTTATCATTCGGTCGGCCCCGTCCGCGCCTGTGAAGGATGTAGCCGCCGTTACCGCTGCAGCAGTCGCTGCTACCCTGCGTGAGAAGGAGACGGGAAGCTCAAATCTTCCAGCGAATATATCGGTGCGCGTCGTTCCCGTGGGCGTGGAAAAGGAGAACGTGGCACCGTTGAAGGGGATGGTGCGGAACGATTTAACAAACAACGACCAGCACTCTTCCACCGGATCGACCCCTCCAACACCGTCCGAGGAGCTACAGCTGCCACAAGAAACGCCACCGGAGGAAACGCGCTACAAGACCTCCTCGCCGGGTGATTTGCTGAAAGTGATCAGCACCGCGTCTCGCATGCTGACCGAATCGATCGGGGAGCGCGTCGTGTACAAGACGAAGCAGGTCGCACAGAACATGCGCGGCACCGGCTGGGGGAACGATTCGCGCAAGAGCGCCGCCGGGCTGGTGAAAACCGTCAGCCTGCACACCGATGGGAAGGACTCGACCGGGGATGATCCGTTCGCAGTCTCCAGCGGCAAGGCCGCTCGACCACACTCGCTGAATTCACCGTCCGACGTGATGCAGCAGATTCACTTCAACAGCCCGATGATGAACAATGCAGCGGTTGTCGACGCAGCTGATGATAGCGAGCCGCTGCCGAACACGTACGATATGCCGAAGCCCCCGGTCAAGGTCACCAATCTGCTGCGATCGCTCGAAACGACGAGCTCGAGCACGAATGCACCGCGATCGTCGCACGTTGACAGCAACTTCCATAACAGCACCACTAGCCTAAGCTCGTACGAAGAGGGAGGAATGAAAGCGAGCACATTCCAACGCAACAGCCCGGGCAGCCAGAGTCTCTATAGTCGTATCCTGCCGAAGCGTGAGCGTGCTGAGCGTGGTGGTGGAGCGGCTACAGTCGCAGCGGGCCGAAAGCTAGGTGGTGGTTTCTCACCGAAGCCATTAACGCGGTTCAGCAAGAACAAAAGCGAATCGAATCTGTACGAATCGGTTTTCTACGTCGGTAGCCCTGGTGGTGGTGGTTCGGTGGCGTCGAATGCGAACGAAGGACTCTACGGTAAACTCAACATCATTCCACGCCCGATGGTTTCCAGCAGCAGCAACAGTAGCAGCCATTCCATATCCCAAAACAGCTCGATGGTCGTTGAGCACGGATCGGAAGAGGATAACGCGGCGATGGGGGGAGAGTATCCGGCGTTGCGCAAACGGCACATACGACCGAAACCGTCTCCGAGCAAGAAGAACAATGTGGCTGCTGCGGCTGCTGCCGCTGCGGCGTCTTCATCAGCCAGTTCCGGAGCAATTCCAGCCATCCCGCAGCGTATATTTTCGCGCCAATTTTTCGAAAATGAAGAGCAGGAACGCCCGAACGAACGATCCGACTCTTGGTCTTTCTACGACAACTTAAGCGACGAGATTATGGCGGTTGAGATTTCGAGTACGGGCACAATGCGTAGCGCCAGCACACCAGAACCCGTCTACGAGAACACAGCGGGTGAGGCACCGATTTACGGCCAGCTGTCGGAGATGCAGTCGTCAACGTTGCTGCAACCGACCCCCGTCGGTGAGCAGGAAGAGCTGATGCTTCGCCACGATTACGACGAAGTTTCGATCGCGGACATTATCGAAGAGTTTGACCCGCTCGGTGAATCGGGATCGACGGACGGAGCGCTCGCTGCGATCGTCGAGCGTCGTAACCAGGAAGGTGACGACGGGGCTGCTGCTGCGGCCGGCGTGGCTGATGTCGACAACCTCGCATTGATCGAAAATCTGCTCGGGGAAGAATCGTACAGCCGGATGCCGAAACGCATCTCCAAGATTGTGGTCAAGAGCCAGAAGGAAAACTATTCGAACGAACGTAAATCGGCGCCGAAGCCTCCGCAACGTTCCGATTCGTTGTATTTGCCCATGGCTGCGGTACCGCCACGTTCCGACTCGTTGTATGTGGCGATGGGGCCGCAACGCGCCCCACCACCGAAACCGAGCCGTCAGAGTCGATCGCGCCCGGTGGCGGAAGAGCGAACGGTCAATCAGATTGTGCACCAGAATCTGTCACTGCCGTCCGGTAGCGTGGGCAATTTGGTGGAGCTGGATGAGCATCTGATTCAGCCGCACCTGAGCCGTTCTGGGGCGGATGAAGACGACGAAAGCGCGAGTGGTGGTGCCGCAGCTGCTGCGGCGACAACAATCGACCTAAGCTATCCGCGTCCTGCACAGACGAATTGGTACGTGGAGCAAGACGAGTACAACAAACGCGTCACGGTCGATCCGGTGAACGTACTGCGCACGCCTAATGCGTCCTTGGCTGCCGCCTCTCCATCGACGGCTCCGGTCGACAAAGTCTGCAAGTCTCCGTTTATGGCGACACCGCCTGGACAGGATATGCCAGGACAAGAATCGCGTGAAACGTTCCTGCCAACTTACTTCGAGGCCATTGGCGGTTCGGATCCATTGTTCGAGCGAGGCCTATCGGCAATGGGCAGCAACTCCTCGTCTCCGACGGCAACGGCCAAGTCGCCGAGCGTTGCAACGAAGCTGTTGAACGCGCTGAAGCGCAAGCCGAGCTTCAACCGAGGCCAGGACCAGGGATCGTCCTCCGTTCTGACCACAATGGAGATGGTACCGAGGCCGCGACTGACCGTTCGCCTCATCTCGCACAAGGGCCACGTGCTGAAGTTCCCGTCCGGAAAGATTGGCGATGTGCTCAGCGAACTGTCACCCCGGTCGGTGGTGTTGCGTGAGCGTATCCTCCAAACTTACCTTGACCCGCAGCACACGCAACCCAAGGAAACGATCAATCTCCGGCACATACTCTCGGTGCAGAGTATCCTTCACCACAAGTTTGCTGGCGAGGGCCGGCTGGATCTGCACTGCTTTGAGGTGGTACTCGGCGTACCGAAGTCTACCGGTGGTGGTGGCGGTGCTGGCGGATCATCGTCCGCTGCCGCCGCCGCGATGATGTCGACCAATCCGGATCAGCTGATCACGAGCCGTGCGAGCGGTAACATCAAGCTGTCGCGTCAGTCGTACATGTTCGGCACGCACAAACGCTCCGACCGGAACCTTTGGATGGCGAAGATACTCCAGTCGGTAACGGACGTGTTCGGGGGTGACGGAGAGGTCACGCGGGAGTTTATGCGCGCCGGCTGGTGCTACGTGAAGAAGTCGGTGTCCGCATCGTGGGCCGGGGCGTGGTTGCTGTTGGTGAAAAGGCGCCTCTTTCTGTACAGCTTCACGGACGATGATGACCATCACGAGCATCGGGTGGAGGAGCTGGATCTGCGGAAGGCGCGTTGCATCGGTGCGGTGGAGAACGACCCGGGTGCGATCAGCAACCTGTACGTCGAGGGTGGCGGTACGAGCCTGTTCATCGACTGCCCGCCGTACACGACGCTCTACTTCGTGATGGGTTCGCCGCGTGAGACGCAGATCTGGCACAAAGTGATCCGTCAGGCGGCCCACGCGAACGCCCCGACCCTGCACAGCCAGCAGCTGACGCGCAGTGACGTACCGGTGTTGATTGACAAGTGCGTTAACTTCATCTACGCGCACGGATCCATGTCGGAGGGTATCTACCGGAAGTCGGGCTCGCAGCTGGCGGTTACGCGTATCCTGCAGCTGTTCGCCGGGGATGCGTTCAACGTGCAGTTGACGCGCGCCGATTTCAACGAGTACGATGTGGCGAGTGCCCTGAAGAAGTTCATCCGTGAGCTTCCGGGGTGTTTCTTCGGGGGTTATGCGGCGTCGTTTGTCGCCATTGGATCGTTGGATGCGAGCGAGGGCGAGCATCTGAAGTTGGACTCGTATCGGCAGTTGTTGATGCGTTTGCCGCACATTGAGTACTGCACGCTGAAGAAGCTGCTCGGGCATCTGGCGTTTATCGCTTCTCTCGAGCAGCATAACCGGATGGGCGTACCCAACCTGGCCATGATCTGGGGTTCGGTGCTGCTGGAGAACGCGAGCCAGAACACGGTAGTTGAGGACCAGGGCTATCACCAGCAGGATGCAGATGTCGTGGCGGATTTGATACGCTTGTACGGGAAGTTGTTCCCAGTGAACGCGGAGGAACAGTACCGGGAGCAGCTGATGCTTTCTGTGCTGCAGAAGTATCATGCTGCTGCGGAAAACCTCTCCGATTCGGTGAAACATTCCGGTGATCTAAAGGTGTGGATCACTATTGACTCTGACAGCCCGACGGATGAGGAAGGCGCTGGCCTGTTGCGGCTCGCCGGTACTGCCAAGCGAAGCGGTGAAGCTGCTGGTAAGGAGGTAAGGCTCATAGTAATGCTTTAAAATTGTTGTTTTTTATTACATTTTTTATTTTATTTTTCTTTTGCCACAATACACGTAGGATAAACCACAAGTTAATGTAGACGTAACGCCGACGAAGACGGCAGCCGATATCTGCAAGGAACTGGCAGCAAAAACCAAACATCCCTGGTATAAATTAACGCTGTACGAGGTCATCGCCAACGATGCCCTGATCCGTCCTATACATTACAGCGAGAAGGTGCTGGAGCTTGTTGTCCGGTGAGTGTGTTTGCGTTTTATGTATAAGCCCCATTTAATGGCCAAATGGAAAAGAGTAGGATCTAGGATTTATCAAAAAAATAGTCGTAAGGAAGGATAAGTAGCAGCGAATATGAAAGTAAAACAAAACATGTACATCAAATCACGTTTATTTCTTTCCTCCAACAGTTGGACATACTGGGACGAGCAGGATCGCAAAAACAATTACCTGACACTGAGGCAAACGACTACACTGAATGATGTGTACCGCACAATTCAGAAGGCACCGGTCCTAACGCCGACGATGGAGCTCAAGTTCGCCGATCGCAAGACGAAAAGTCTGCGCAACTACCAGCTGCAGTTGATCGGGCGTGGTCTGGTCGTGCTGAAGAAGCTCGACAAAAAGGACAGGGGTTACGAGGAGGTGTTGAAAATTGATCTTACCCAGATGACCGCGTACATCGGATGCGAACCGAAACGCGACTGCTCCAGCCTACGCTGGGCAATCACGCTCGTCGAAAACAACTTCAAAAAACGGTAGGAATTATTGAATTCTATTTGAATTAGGTTCGTTTTTTAAATTTTGTTTTTATTTTTTTCCTTTCCACGATCAAAACACTCACGCAGCACCCGTGATGCGCCTTTTATCGGGCACGTGTTCGGTTCGTTTGACTACGCGTGCCTAGTGTTGTGGTATTCCAGTATCCTCTACAGCCAGTACAAGGACGACATTCTGCCGAGCGGGGATTTGTTTTTCTAAGTGTTCCAAATCACTCATCCACCCGCCATTTACAACGCCAGCAACTCTTCGCCAGGAGAACGCGAAATGCATTTATTTTTCTCCCGGGAAAGAAGCTTATTTTTTAAGTGTGTAAGGTTCGAAAGAGCCGAGATAGAAGTAAACTGCGTTAAATAGGTATGTGCCCAATGGACTTGAATCGGTTAATTATGAGGAAAAATCGTTATTAGTTAGTGAAACGAATTTATTAGGAGTTTTGTGATCAAAAGGAATTCATAATTCAGCCATATGCATGTTTTCTTTGATTTTGAGATGCGCTTGTGCCAGAAGGAATCTTTGGTTAATGGCCCTGCTCTATTTTTTAGATAGTAACTATTAGTTAGTTACCCTAGGTATGGAGAATTTTTTGAACTATTATAAATATTTTGAAATAAATGTGATTTGAAAATCAAATGTAAATATGTGAAAATTATTAATATTACTATTAAAAACCAAGTTTTTTTTTTTAATTAAGCTATAAATTATCAGCGAATTGTTTTAGTAGGGTTATTTTGTGCGAAAAGATGCAAACCCTGCATTCATATGGCATACAACGCCGTCTGGCTATGTGAGTTTTGTCATTCGTCTTGTGACGTACACTGTAAATAACAAAATCGGGCTAGTGTGAACCTCTGCTACTTGTCTGGCGCTTCACAGTTGTCATCTGCTGGATCATCTTTATAACGTCTTTTTAATGTTTTCGTTGCTTTAGACTGATCTGGTATAAATTAATATGTATATTTAAATACATTGGTTTCCCGTATTTGCTTACGGTTGATACTTTTGTAGATGAAATGAGAAAATATCAAAGGAGCACAAGAGCTTTTGTTTTGTTTTTTTTCGTGTGATAGGTTTGAGTAAAATTTCATTTGACATCATCTCTCTCTCCCACACCGACCATAAGCTACAACCACATTTGTCAAATCGGCATTACGAGCCAACCTGGCAGATTTAGAAGAGCAACACAAGGGAGAACAGACAAGAATCATACCGATCACCGCGTAGAAGAAACGAACCCGAGACGTGGCCTCTCCGGGATAGGTGGGTTGCCTGCATGAAGGTGGCTTGTGGCGCAAACAAGCAATCGCAAGGAGACGAAACTAGACATTTCACCCTTATCCGCAGCAAGGATGGGTTTGTGCAAATGTCCCAAGCGGCAGGTGACGACGCAGTTCTGCTTCGAGCATCGGGTGAATGTGTGCGAAAACTGTATGGTAGTGAACCACACGAAGGTAAACAACACACCTTCATCGCAACTTCATGACCGCTTTTGTAACAAACTTTCTTTTTGTCTACTCCGTTCAAAACCCAGTGCACAGTACAGTCATACATCCAGTGGCTGAAGGATAGTGATTTCGACTCGAACTGCACCCTCTGCGGAAGCCCTCGAGACAGCGATGACTGTGTTCGGCTCATATGCTATCGTACGGGTTTCACCGGACGCGGCAAAACTTCCGCCTAATACTCATTTCTACTTTCTTTCCCTTGCAGATGTGTTTCACTGGCGGTGTCTTAACGCCCGGCAGCAGATGCTACCCCCAAATACGGCACCGGGTGGGCATACTTGCCCGCTCTGCAGCGAACCTCTCTTTCCACCGGCCAACCTGGTTTCGCCGGTCGCGGACGTACTGCGCGTTCGGCTCGGCCAGGTGAACTGGGGCCGAAACGAACTTGGCTTACCGTTGGTAGACATCAGGACATAGTGTTTTTTGTGATTTTATCCTCTCTTTTGACCGTTTTTGTTTCCTTTTTTTAAGATGCTGGACGAAAAGCACGATAAAAGCTTTCCCGATGTGTCCTCCAAAGGATCGGTTGGTGATTTGATGGTTACCGCTGGTAGCAATGGTGGCAGCAGCACCTTGACGACGGGTTATGGTGACGGCAGCAGTGCTATGGCACAGAATCGAACGAGTGGTGTTAGTTCGGCTAGTCAGCTGGCATCTTCCAAGGAACGTCCCGAGACGCCCCACTCAGTGCTCAATCTGGATCCGTACGTGAATGTCGGTAAGTGTCGTGTTCGAATTTTGTTTACTAGAATAATTATACTTACACCAGTTCGTGAGTTTTCGTGCATAAATATTTCCGTGTGTGCGTGCTGTGCGCTTTGTTTATTGTTTAGTAAACAACAATTTTTTTTCATATCAATCCATGATTTCGCTGATAATAGTACTAAACTAAACATACTCAAGTTTAAACCTGCTTTTTCGTGAAACTAGCTATTGGTCCTATTTAGTTTTAAGCATGTTTATGATCATGATGTCGATGAATTGTTCAATGCGCTCAAACACGTAGAAGTATAATTATTATTAATATTAATTATTATTAATTAAAGTGAGTATTATTTAATTTGGTAGTTTATTTCTTCATAGAGTAAAATTAAATTAAATTGAAGGTTTGAACATATTTTATCACATAATTTTGAATAGATTCCAAATCGTAACCGTTTTTAAAATGGAATCAACAACGCCTTACGTAATTTGCAGTGTCTTAATGTAACCAAAATTACAGTCTTTGTATTTTATTTGAGTATTTTATTCATGCTATGTTTTATTAATAGTTAATTCTCTTTCTAATTAGAATTTATATTATTGGATATTTTTTGTCATAGCTAAGAAATCAATTGATTCGATCGACTACCTGTGACTAAATCTGTTCTTTCTTTTGCAGCCAACAGCCGCCGTGCTACGTTATTAGCCCGAGAACCGCCGATCGGTGGTTCCGATCGAGATGACAACAAGTACAAGCGTCGTACGCCGAAAGAAATATTTTCGCGCTGGTCCCGCCGTTTGTACGCTCCGTCGGCCCGGCCAGTGTGGCGAAAGACGTGGTTCCTCGTAAGCACGGGTGTGGTCGGGTTCGTTTGCATCGTGTTCGTGATGGCTACGATCGGTCGGGGGGACGATGGTGGCCGAGGGGGCGGCGATCTGGGCGGCTTCATTCCCAACCGCAATTTACCGCACGCCGAAGAGTGACGGTTGCCGTCGTCGCCGCGCAACCGCTAGAGTCTATCTGAACATTCTGCTCGCAATTGTGATGTTTCTAGATGTGTTTGTGTGTGTGTGGATGAAGAAAATTGTATTGATGAGGACGTTGGGGTTATTTTAACGCGTGCTAGGAGAAACAGACGAGCGCAGGACCGGTAAAAGAATGCGAACAATCGTTAGCTCTGCTGTATAAGGATATATATTATTGTTTTCACCTATCAAATACATTACATATTAAATTTCAAATAAAAATGGCTTTATTTCATGTTAATTTTAAGCAAATTGTTTTTCTCATTTTGCGATCCTATCGACCTAAACACATAAATCTGCAACGAAAGTAGCAGTTTATTCGTTCCTCTGGAAATGTTCAATCTATGGTATTGATTTTGTTGGAGATGGAGTCATTGTTCATTTGGAGACAATTCCACCTGTTTAAGCGTGTATGATGGAGCTCATATTTAGGGGGGATAGAGATAAAGAACATTCTAGAGATGACGCGGAAAAAATATTCGTTTTAGTACTCAAGAGGAAATTTGATAGCACAATTAAATGATTTTTTCTTTGGTTTTTATATGAATTGCGGTTCACCGACCAGCGGTGGTAAAAAAGGGTTAGAGTATCCCGAGCGCTTGGTGGCATGTATATGTAGAACGGTTTGCTAGTCTTACCTGCAGAGGTTCTGTTGGGCACTGGTGTATGATGATGATGAGATTTGAAGGGATCACTACTGAGCAGAATCATCTTGATAAGTGACATTCCGTTATGCAGGTGCATAACGTGCCACTTCACACAAGACCGAGCAAAGTCGGCTTGTACGAAACTCAAGCGGAGTTGTCCCAAGCGTGCTTTGCATCATTATCAAAGATGCATGTCCTCCTTGTAAACTGTACCAGCCCGGCTTAAGTAATTAGGGAAAAACGGGACAGACCGTTCCAAACGAATGCATCGTTGCACAAGTGCATGCAACAAGAATAACTTGCCGAAGGCCTAATTCGTGCATCTTATGGAGAGGTTGTGGCAACCAGTTGTGTTTTTGTTGCGATAGAAGAAAGATGTTCTCCTGCGAGCGGAAACTATTGACACTTGCGCTGCTGGTCGTTTTGTTAGCCGTCTCGAAAAGCGGTGGCGTAGGGTTCCAGCAGGGAACGGATCTGCTGATATCTGCCGACGGTATACTGAACGAGCAGCTGATGCCTATTACTTACCTCATGTTGGACGGAACAGACGTTCCTGGAAAGCATTGCAAAACGGACTGTCTGGAGCAGGGAGCAGAGAGCAGAGGACAACCGGATGCTGACAACGAGCTGCCACTGAACGAGCTCAGTGCGAACGATGCGAGCTTCGGCAGTGCGCTTTCAACACTGAAGTTTCACCGGTAGAGTCTCGGGGGTGTGAACTCTGGTTAGGATTGAGTAATAACTTCAAATTTCGCAGGACGATGATAAATCTGTACCGATGTAAAGGCTTCCTAGCCAAGCGCATTATCAACGTATATCCAACGCAGTCGCAGCAGCTGTTTAAGCGTATGAGCACGGCGGCGATGCCCAACAGCTCCACGGATGCGATGCTGTACGATCCCGGCTCGTCAGGCTACAAAGAGTGGCTAACGAAGTAAATGTTTGAAGAAGTCCCACTCGAGCAGATCATCACCGCTGTTTTTTATTTTCTGCCTTTAGAACGTCCACACTGGATGACATCTACGAGAACTTCCTGTCGATGCGAGGGAAGTCCCACAACGACACCGTTCCCAACCGGAGTCTCCAGCATCAGGCAACTCATAGTCCGACGTCAAATCCACGGACCGGTCAGGACGATTACTTCGATGAGGGTCTCATCACTGGATACGCCGTGCAGCCGGACCACCAGGTACCCCATCAGACTGTGGGGAACTACGAACGCTACGGAAATCCGTACGAGCCGAACGACTTTCAGCTCCGTCAGTCGAAGTACCATCGGGGGTTGCTGCAGGGGGAAGCAGACGGTTATGAAGCATCCCGGGGTGATTATTCGTTCCACCACCACCATCACGGGCCGATCGTCGAGTACGAGGAGAAACCAGTCGGTCCCAGCGACAAGAGCGTTGGGCTGGGATTGAAGGACCTTTTTGATATCGCGCTGACGACGCTCGCCTACCTTTCGTTCGGGATGTTCATCCTGCAGGTGATCATGTGCATTACGATGACGAAGACGGACTCAAGCATGATGATCCTGCCGACGACACCGGAGGTGGAGGTGGAGGAAGAGGATGCGCGGCGTCGGTTTGCGCGGGCACTCCACCCGGAGGAGGGCCTGGCCCGTGCACGGGAGTTGAACAGGTTGGCGATGTACGCGTTGGACTCCATGGATGCGATTGGACGCTTCGGAACCCAGCAGGACCAGTGTCTGCAGGCGTGCCTGTGCCGAGCGAATCGATTCTCACGCGGCCTATCCAGTATCCACGGGTATTGGGTCAGTGTGTGGAGGTAAGTAAGGGATGCGATTAACCATGTCTGGTAGTTGTGGTGTGATGTCTGTGTGATGTTTGCGCTCTTTCAGCTTTGGAGTAACCTGGCTGGCGCGTTACAAACATCCATCCCGAGATACACCCTCGTTTACGCTGAAGTGCATCAGTGCGGCACTGGTCGGACTTGGCAATGGCAAGTGTGCGGAGCTGTATCCTTGCACGAAACGACAATCCCGCGCGTAGTGGGGATATCTCGATTACAATAAACACTATCATACCTGGTGCCTGACGACCAGACACATAGAGACGCTTTTGTTTTTGTTGAAAAATGTTGCCCTCAGCAGAGCAGGTACCCAGCTGCTGCTGACACACCGGAAGAGCGAGGTAAAAGCAGACAAAAGACGTCCGAACCGGAACGATAAAACCCACCGCTTACAGACAATTGCTCCTTGATTTACGATGTATTTACAGCGCTTTTAGTAAACATCAATTAGGCTTCTCGCGTCTTCGTCTCCCGACCCTGCTTTCAGGTGTAATCGCAATCAATCGCACTCTGGGACAGAATCCATTTTTCTTCCGGCATGTTTTTCACGCCCGCCTTTGGAGGGATTTTTGTGAGATTCATCGTTGCGTGCCGCGCTAAATTGGATAAATACACGTTCGTACACCTTCTCACCACAACCTAGAGCCAGCCGCTGCCCACACGCGATCCCGTACCGGGCAGTGGGTGAAGAATTTATGAATCATGAGTCGTTCGTTTTCAAACCCATTTGCTACCCTCGGTGGTGGGCCACTTTGTTATCGCAACTGTTAAATACTCGCGGCAAGCGCAATGCCGACGCGGGAAGGCGGGAGACGTTCCGATATTTCCGGCAGGGGAGGATGAGATTCTTCTTTGCGTAACTTGGTCGTTAAAAGGGACGGACGTTTTGTTTGGACTGCTTGCGGCCGACAGAGCTTGCTAGCTTACGGGATGTAGGATGTTATCCTTTATTCCGTTGTGTGCCGCACTCCGTGGGCTGAGGACATCTGTTGGAGCATCAGCTTCAACTTCTCCCGGCTGGCGGAGGCACCAGCACACCCACGGCACCTCCTTAGCGCGCTCCAAACAACAAAAGGGGAACGAATTAGTATCCACTCGGGAGGAACTACTCAACTGTCAGCTGTCAGCAGGGAAGAGGGAGACACGCGTTCGCGTGCTCCTGGACCGCTCGTCCGGTCATATTTCATCCCACGGTGCTTGCCCTGCGTCCCGGCGGAAAGGAGGGCAACGATGATGATGAATGAATCGTGTCTGCGATTGGCCACACAGGTGAAAGAGATCACCGGATGAGCGTTCCGCTCGTTCTTCACTTCACTTACCATACACCATTGTGCGGCGGGGTTTTTATTTCTCCTTCTCCTTTGCTTGTTCTTGCGGGTTCGAGTGTCGTCCTGCTCGTGCGGATGCTGTTTTCTCACCTTTTTTTTCTTTCGGTGGCTAAACATCCCGTCAGACACCATTAAGCAAACCCGCAAGACCCATGGCTCACAGTCCGTTCACGGTTCAGTGACGAGCGGTTGCAGCGGTGTAATTATGCGCTAATGTCATCGTTTATTGCTTGGAACATCGGATGTATTGTTTATCGTTCGTGCTTTTTGCAATCTTCTGTTTAGGACGCATTCAGATGCAAATAGTGGTCGAAAATTGTTTTTTAAGGAAGTTTCCTCGCGTGTGTTATGTTTAGTACACTTAAGAAGTGGCTCTGAAGTGTTGTCTACAAGAAGTGTAGTGAAATTTGGATATACTAAAACTAACTGTCACCCGGCAAACAATTGTATCAATGAGTGAGTGAGTTGCACAAACTAAGAAATGAGTACAAGTGCGGACCGAAAACATAGCGACGCGTCTCAACCAGAAGCCGAAAATGACGTGCCATCCAATGTCCAGACAGAGCAGCTTCAGCAGTTGATAAGCAATAATCTCGGTTGGCTCCCCGGTAGAGCTCCAACCGAGGTTATGTCTCCAGCGGCTCACCCAAATCAAAAGCCCCTGCCAAGTTTCTACATTGAACGATTGCTTGGCTTCGGTGCGGACACCTCCGTGGCAACAAAACACACCCAAGTGTCCCAGTCCGGTACGCCAACCAGTCAAAGATCGACCCCAGCATCCGGCAGTGCTAGTGTCTCCGTCGCTAGTGACCGCGAATGGTGTCCGGAGCAGCGAGACGATGAGCAGCAGCAGCTCCCGCTCTCGATAGTGTACAATCAACCTGCGCCACAATCAACGCAATCTGGGCGGAAGGTAAACGCGGTTTACATTGCTTGGCCCGAGGGCCGCACGCTGGAGGTAAACCTGAACCGCTTCCAGCGGACGGTACTCTCTCACGCGGAGCTGTCCGCGTACGGCGGGAAATGGACCCCTGGGGAATCGGGCATGTTGGAACAGGTGCCTGAACAGCAACCACACAAACAAAACCTGACGAAGTTCAACCTACGGGGTGATCCGTACTATCATCTGCAAGGTGAGAATAACACTGTTTATAGTCTAAAACTTTGGCTATAGATCCTTGTAGTAACCAACATGTTTAATCTTGTTCGGTAGAGGTCGAAATAGATTTGAAAATATTGTTGGAAATAGGATCTACTTCGTATCTTCATAGTCATGATTAAATATCTTTAGAATGCTATTCATAGATTACTGATTGAATAGAATCTAGAGCTACAATAGAATACATAGCACGGCGGACGCAGCCAGGCGTCGTTAGGACGTCAGAAAAACGTTACATCAACTTAACCTTGATTGCTCGCGGGAGCTGGACAATGAAAAGTACTAACATAAACGAAAAATACTCCAAGATTTGACGGGCATGATAATGGTTGGAACACGATTCGGTTCCATCAGAAAGGTATCGGGAAAAGCAAACACACGGACACGAACTACGTACTTTAAGCATTTGCAAGCTCCATACGATGAGCTAGGAAGCTAGGTTCCACTGAAACGAGGATTATCAAATCGCTAGCATTTGGAGATGATTATAACAAATTTGGCGGGAACAATACCTGATTGTCGATCGAGATTAGCGAAAACACACAACGAAAAAAAAAGAAGAAACACAAAACAGAGACATCAGATGTGATAACACACGAACCAATCAACACCTGCCAAACAATGCGTGCGTTTATTTGCGTACCATTTTAGCAGCTCAATGCCCCAACGTAGACGACGTTCTAATTGACCGCGCATGAGGAGCCTAATCATCTGTCACCGAAAAACGAACCACAACAAAGCAACACCACCACTCGAAAAAGACTGTGCTCTGAAGGGTAAACAGCGTTGTCTGTTTTTTTTTCGCTTCTCCCGCTCCGGTGTTAACCGCACCAGAAAATTAAAGTTTCGTTTATTGGTGATCAATTTGATCCGTTGGGCGTCCGTTTCGGGCCTGGCAAGTTTCACACTCGCACGTACACACAAACGAGGGACGGTGCTAAGTAAACGTTAAACAAAACGATTGAAAACTGTTTAATGATGTTGTCGGCCGGCTGTGGCCAGTTGGCCGGTGTCGATTTTTTTTCTTCCCATTTGTGTTCCCCACCGATGACATTTCCATTTTGCTCGGCGGAGTAAAAGTCACACGTCCAGAGAAAGCACACGGGGATAATTGTGGTCGCTCCGGTGCAGGATCGGGTTGCTTGGACCGTGTGATTTGTTTGTTTGTTCGCGGCTCATTGGGCGGTGGAATTTTATAAGGTGTTAATTATGGTGCTTTTTCTACACTGTTTCGCTCCATACGCACTCGGAATGCACGGGTGTCGTCGGCTGTCAAGCCGTTGGAATGTCGTAAGTGGTAAAAATCACACCAGCATCCTTCTTCGGTTCGTTACCGTCGACTCGGCACGTAGTAGACCCGCGTGCTCGGGGCAGGTTCTCGGCGCGAAGTAAGACGTTTGTGATCTGAAACAGTTCAATGGGCAATTGATTACGGTCTGCAAACAGATCGTTGTCGAGCAAACATGTCTGCGGCGCGTTGTTTGCATAGCTGAGTAGAAGATGAGTAGAAGCTAACTTCTGCTGGAGTTCATGATCTGCCTCCCCCGATCGTTCGCTCCGAACAAAGAGCCCTGATTCATCAGAATTTCGCGCGAACATAAAATAAAACTATCGGTAAGAAGAAGTACATAGAGATTCCCTTTGTACCCGTGCTATCTTTCAGCTTCCTCGCTCGCCAAACGCTACCGCAAGCAGAACCGGGAGCGAAAACCACGCCAGGCGTATAGTGCGGTTCAGCTGGAACGGCTCGAGGACGAATTCCAGCGCAACATCTACCTGAACGTGAACAAGCGCTTCGAACTAGCCCAGTGTCTTGGTCTCACCGAAACCCAAATCAAGACCTGGTTCCAGAACCGTCGCACCAAGTTCAAGAAGCAGCAAGATTCACGCAACAAGCGCGAACAGCGCCAACAGGCGCAACTCATCGCCCAATGGCTGTTTCAGCCGCAGCATCAGATCAACGGCAATATTCCGTTCGACAGTCAGTTCCAGCCGATCGGCACTCGGTTACCCGGCCATGTCGGACCGCACCGGTCGCCATTATCGTTCGCACAGAGCACGCTACAGTCGGCACTACTGTCACCTTTCCAGCTGCTACCACCGACACCACTAACGTCACAGCAACACCGTGCCTTGGAGAAAGGACCCCGCATTGTCGCACCGATCTACGCGGTACGTGCACCGACCCTCGCTCCTGCCGCCTTTCCTACCTCTGCACCCTTCCCATCATGCACTCTACCGGTGATGGATGGCAAGGATGCTGCTGACACTGACCCGGAACCGACCGAATGAACGGAGTAATGTAATGTTCCGATTTTGTGTGTAAAATTTAAAAAAAACTCAATTCGTGTGAGATATAGATAACGATAATATAGAGGTTTCCGAGCCGTACATATTGGAGATTTCACATTTTCCTTTATGGCTTAGTTATATAGCGTTTGTTTTGCAAAGGTAATGCTGATTTCTATATACGTTTCAAGGTTCGTAATATCTTCATCGATATTTAATTCGTCACGTGTCAATATTTCCTATAACATTCCAGAAATAAGCAACGAGTGCTTAACAACTTTAGATTTCGGCACTATTCACTCGCACTCGACTCTCGTTTGCTCGTCCGAAGCTGGTGTACACACCTGGTTTATGGATATTATTTACATCACAGAAGCGTTTGAATTGAAGAAAGCGTTTGCTGGGTTTTACGAGTTCTAATTATAATTATTTTTTATTACTGCTATCATCTCTGCGGAGGATCTGATTGATGTTCCTTGACTTGGCGATGGCCACCGTTACGCTAATTGTGCAGCAGCGTATTGAGCAATCAACTTACACTACACGAAAATACTGCGCGTTCGTACAATGGTAAATTTTACATCGGTATGAGTAGTACTGTTAGGTCTTAACACGTATTTGAAAACTAGCAAGGGAGTTCTCTTCGATATTGCTACTGAAGAGCGGTTGTGCCAGTGTCGGGAAGAAAGAAACACAATATAGCGCTTCCTGTTGTCGTGAAAATTAAAGAGGTTCAGTGGGTGAGAAAGAAAGAAAGACGGAGAAAGCTTGTTTGTGAATAGAACGCGAGAAACCATTATCACTGTCAACCTACCAAAGAGCATAACTGAAAATAGTACTATCGGAACCAAACAATTCAAGTCCACGAGAAACCCGAACAGAATGTTTCCAAGCAGTGCTCCACAGCGCCCGAACGTCAGAGAAAATGCGGCTGCCATTACGCTGCAATAGAAAAGTGTGCCGGAAGTGGACGGAAGGAGGGGTAAGCGAAAGAAAGGAAGCAAAAAAAAGCCTGCACACAAGAGCAGGTTCGGTTGCACGATTTGTCACTTACCGTAGATTGGTTGGAAAGAGATCCACCATCACGCAGTAGACGGTGCTGATTCCCATCGACGTGAGCGCTTCGAAAATGCAGGAAAGAATGAGGTTTTGCGTCGAGTTGCCAACGTAGGCGAGCCCGACGGTTACGAGGCCAGCCACTGCTAGACTGAACACTGTTGGGCGCGCATGTGAGAAAACCAGTGGTTTGTGTTACTGCGCTCAAGCTCAAGTAATCGTTTGTAGCACTTACTGAGAAAAAACTTTGCCCCTAACCGGTGCACGCACAGCGGCAGCCAGAGGCTCGTTGGGATGCAGGCGATACCGAGCAGAAGCGTATGCCAGTACACCTTCGTGTCGATATCTGTCCCGCAGAAGTCGTCCACTAGGGTGTCGTTGACGTTCTCCAGCACGATCGACGAAACGTCACAGACGGAGACGGTCGCGTTTGGGTAGCGCTTCTCGTACTCTTCGTACCGTCCGAACAGCTCCGGGAACCAGATCATCAGTGTGTAGTAGCTCGTGGTGATGCCGAACTGTATCAAACAGGCGAGTGTCGTGTTGCGCCGGAACTCGGTACTGCACAGGGCCTTCGTCTGCTCCCAAATCTCGGGCAACAGTATCTTCATGTGCTTCGGGTCGTGTATGTTGAACGTCCGGATCGAACGGTTGTGTGTCTCCATGATGGTATTGCTACGGTCCGATTCCTTTAGCCGGATGACCTGGAGTAAGTGGTACAGACAGAAAGAGAGAGAGAGGGGGAGAGAGATCCGTTTATCAGAGAGTTTGAATCATAATTCGACATGCTATAGCACCTACGGGACATTCGTTGCGATCGCGACCAGTGTTGGTCTGATAGATGTCTTTCAGGATCTCTAGCGCAAGCGCTGGCTCGCCACACTCAATCAGGAACTTTGGACTCTCGGGAAAATAAAGCAACCACAGGCCTAACAGGAGACTGTACGAAGATAGTTTTTGTCGGTTTAGAAGATTGAGAGACAAGATTTTGTAGTAACGCTGACTTTACCTGGGAATAGCGCACAACGCTACGAACAGATTCCAGCTACCGAAAATCACACTCCCGTCGGTCGTTTCCCACCGGAGTGGAAGCGGTATAATCAACCAGGCAATGCACGGCAACGCGACGATGCCCAGCGTCCAGAAGAGCTCCATCCAGCAGAGGATCTTCTCGCGATACGCCGTAGGTTGGAACTCCCCTAAGTACGGAAAGCAAATGCCCATGGCGCCGGTAATGCTGTGAAAAAAACGTTGCTTTTTTCGTTACGGTGCCGGTAGATGGTTAGTGAAGAGGACAGTACTCACGCAAACCCGTTGATGAACCGAAGTAACATAAATATGGGGAAAATTTGTGCTGCTGTCGACAGCAGCCCAACGGTGCCATCCAGCAGCAGTGCCGCTATCAGCACAATCCGTCGGCCTTTTGTGTCGGCTAGACAACCCCAGAAATAGGAACCAACGACCATTCCTGGAACGGGTAACAGGTATGTTTACGTTATTTTCCCCCTCCCGGTTAATTAGCCTAGCCTAGACTTACCAAGCATAGGAGCCGCTGTTAGCCAGCCTTTATCCTCTGATGTCATGCGAAAATCGCACGTGGCCGACGGCAGCACGAACGACATCACCGTGATGCCGATCGCAGTATTCGCATAGATGAGGCCGCATAGTGCCAGCAACCGATAGTGGAACCAACCGAAGCCGGTCAGCGTAAGTGCTTGCTCGTAATCGAACTCGAAGCTGCTGCGAATGTCGGACATAGCGTCCTCTACATTATCCGCTGTGGGAAAGATACGACAGACACGTCAGATCCGACAACTCGGCGTTGAGGCGCACACGGTTACGACGAGTATTCATGCTCACGCGTATCAACAACGGACTTACCTCATGCCCGCGCTACAGAGAAAGACATGGGAAAATGGACACTGGAATTGGTCGTGTAAGTCGATCTCAACCGAGCAAAAAAAAAAAGGTGTGAACTACTCGCAGCGTTTGGAGGAGTTTGAGTTTACAAAATGTTAAGGAAGCTTGCGATTCGAAATGCGAAACTAATAGCAGGAGGTGGTAGTTACCGGTGGTACGATTAGTAAAGCGGTGTTACTAGTACTAGGTAGTTACCGCATCCTCCCCAGGATCATGATTACAGGTAAAGTATACATGTATACGTGTGATGATATTATTATAAAAGTTGGTGAAAGTACTTACATATTTCGTAAAGAAAATAATGAAATTTGATTAAATTAAACATGTACATCAAATCGTTTATTACCTCTTTTGTGCTGCCTCACTCAGACAAACAAGCGACGATGTCTATATTAAGGCTGTGTGTGCCTTTGATCATTGTTGGATTACTAATGCCTCTACTAATACTACTACATCATGATTACACAATCGATCAGCACCGTTCCTTCTGATCATAACACGTTTCGACGGCTTTCATCCTGGTTCCAGTGCAATTTGTGGCAGCCATTTGCTTTGTAGCAAATCTTTGGGATCTGTATGACTTTATGGAAGTTGATTACATAAACATTCTGGCACAACTCAAACTGTCGTTGTTTGCAAACGATCCAATATCTATAGTGTTGTTTTGTAAACATTTTTGGAAAAACTTTGAATATTTGATTGTAGACTAGCGTTTGATCGCAGACTCATCGCTCACTTCCTACCTCCAAGGCAGTTACAAAAACGTGCTGATTAGCAACGTACACACAGCACACACACACACACACACACGCACCACACTCGCATGCAGCTTACTGTACAAGCCTTACCACCTCTGCCGTCCTTTTCCGTCATCCGATCCCGGTTCGGGTGTTTGTCGACCGCCACGGCAGCTCACGCTCGATCCGCTGCGTCCTGACGCGCGGCACCACACCACACTGCTTCCAAACGACCGGACGAGCTTTTGTCGCGGCCTGCACGAACCGTCACGCACTGTGTCACGCACGCCCGCGCCTTGCGGTTTGTCCGTGTGTGTTGGAACAAAAAAAAAAGAAGGAAAATCCCGTGACCCGGTAAGAACGCACTACAACGCAGCGGAGTGTCGCAGCATCCGCTTCCGATGCATGTGTACGAGCAGTGGAGCTCAGGAACCATGGGACGTTTCGCCACTTCTCGGTTCGGTGGAGACAGCGCCTGCACAAACACAACAAGCTCCAAGAATAGGACACAGCGTGCCCACCCGCAAATGCGCACTTGACCACAATTCAAAGTTTTGAAATAATGAGCTGTAAAAATAAATACTTTCTCCTCGCCGGATGAGCCATGGCGGGTTTCGCAAGCATTCGCAAGAGGGATCTCGAAGCAGTGGGGCGTCTAGGTGTCGCAAAGGCAGCTTTCTTGCCCGTGCAACAAGTCTTGCCAACAGACCAACTGGCGGACAAACGTGACAGAGGTGGTGAGAGGACGACACAGCTAGCGATCGAAACAATGGGTCCATGTCCGGATTTACCAACAACTGGCAACGTCCGCCAGAGCATCCCGTCTCCCATCGCCCGCGCAGGTTCGGGGATCACGTTCAACGCCGACTACTTCCTAGTTTCTCGCATCGGGGAGCTAACCACAGCAAGTGCAAGTGCAACGAATGCCACAGCTGACACCGGCGGTGAACTTTAGCAGCGTGTTTGTCCGCCCGCTTGTTGCCGTGTAGCAAGTGCAGGCGTCGCTGACATCCGCTGCGGGGGCATTGTTTTGATATTATTAGAACAGCCGATTTGGTCCCCAATTTTACGCAAATTTATTGTTGTCGCGATATCTTGCCGTGATGTGCAGCGAGTGTACGAGCGGCCGTACTTTCTCCCTGATGCCCTGGTGGCCCTGGTGGAGAAACTGTTTAACCGAATTTATCATACTGCCGCACAGCGCGGTAGTGCTGCGATGATAAACTGATGACATCACGAGCATGCGAGCATTTTTCGTTCCGGAAGCATGAAAGGTTAGGCTGTAAAAGGCGCGAACGTTCGACAGGCACGTACACCGGACATTCTATGAGTGTTCCGCTTACTCACACTCGGCTACACGGCAGCTTAACCTCAACAGGTACTACATCCTAGTGCGATCTTCAGCGTGCAAAGCCCGGCGTTATCCCAGCGATGGAGACCGCCGAGAACCTTTTGCCCTTGCCGTTGCTGAAGGTAAACACTTTCGCCAACGTGTGTTGACACTGCCGCTACTAAGCGCGGCGAGGGCAGCTTATTAGGCAGTTTGCCGAGCCATACCGGGCCCGTCTGTTTTAGTTGTTTTCAACCTTGTGCTGTCGGTATCACTATCGCACGGTACATTTGCACCCGCGGTTGCGTACTGACGTCGTCGCATTCCGCTCATTCGCTGGCAAACCGCCGAGCCGAGCGGAACATCCCGGTGCATCGGTGTTGCGGATCTCGACCTTAACCGACAAGTGGGCGTATGTGTGCGCTTGTGGTGGTAGTTGCAAGTAGTTGCAGCGGTATGCGTCTGCTTCTGGTGGTGTGTGGTGTCTTTCGATAAGACGCGCGTTTTAGAACACAAGAACGGCGAGTTGAGTAAACATAAATATCACTAAGTGCAACCAGCCCGGAGATGGTTGGTCCGATCGGTTTGTGCACGTGCGGTAGGCCCTCGCTAAAGCTGTTGTTGTCAGTGCTAGCAGTGGTGTCAATGTCGGTAGTGAAGGTCGCCGCAACACCGAACGAGTCAACGACACGATCAAACCCGCTGCCCAATCCATCAACGTATCTCACGGTGAACGACTGCGAGTCGGTGATCGTACCGAAACAATCGTTCAAGGATTGGTTGAATATCCCACCCGACTGTTACTGTCCTCCGGGTTATACTGTGGTGGCGACGAGTCAACAAAACGATCGGCCATTGTGTGTTGGGCTGCGTGCGCCAGCGCCGTATCAGGATGGGTGCGTGGAGTCCGGTACGTCCACCGACTACTATAGTCTGGATCCAGTGACGTTGGCTGATGTGCGCCAGTTTCTTTCCAACAAAGGTGTGACTGAGTGGTGGATCTCTGCGCGTCGGCTTGTAAGATACGGTGGTCTCGTACGCCGACTGCCCGGGAAACAGTGGAACGAGCCGCTGGAGAAGCTGATGAAAAAATCCCATGTGCTACTACCACCCGTCGAGAATTCTACACCCGGGCGTGACTGTGCCTCGATACATATGGAGCTTCCCGACCAGATCACGTTCCAAAACTGCTCAACCTCCCTAGTGCTGCTGTGTCTGTACCGTGAGCAGACGCTACAGAAGCTGCACTGCAACGAGCAGGAGTATACGACACGCTACGCCGCGCTGCAACATTTTTGTTTTCGCGTCACGAAAGATCGGAAAGCGAACGATACGGTGCGTGACAGCTACTATATCGATAGCAACAGGAAGCAACAGCTGCTGCTCGATCTGCGTAACAGCTCCCGTGACTGTAACAGCGTTACGAACATTATATCCGCCGTGCAACAGTTTGATCCACGCCGTAATATACAGAACTCGTCAAGTTCTTCGAGCTCCAGCAGTGAGACAGAGTCACTGCTGCCGTTGGCTGCTATCACGAACAGTATCGTTTGTGTCGCACAACAACACCAGCGCCTTCAGTCGAATATGACTCTGGCTAAGGCAGACGGTACCGGTCCGGGCATTTATCTGTACTTCGACAAGGTGCGTCACAAGCTTTTCGCCACCATATACGGTGCACGGTGGTTCTGGCGAGCCGAACCGACCGACACCGGTTTCGTTTGCTTCACGAATATCGACGACGAGCGGCTCAGCAGCCGCAGGGTAAAGAAATTGCCTACGTCCCGTGTCAAGTTGGAGCTGGGCAAGAACCGCACGATGTACGAGATCAATATGGAAGCGGACGGGCCGCCGAGGTTGTACTGGTGCGAGGCACACCTGGTACCAAACTTTGCTCACATCACGAGCGAGTCCGTCCTAGCGCAGCGAAAAGTCAACTGTCGGCGATACTTTGCCGCAACGATCGAGCTGTTGGTGGAGCATGAACCTGCAGCGTTGCGTCTCAAGGACTACGATTCGCACATTGCCCAGCTTCGCAAAGAATTCCGCCGGCGTCCAGAGCTGAGCCATATCTTCGAGACGATCAAATCGATGCAGGTGAAACGAGTAGAGAATATCTGGACCGCAGCCAGCAGTGGCTGGTACACTGTTCGTCTGCTGTTGCACGTCGTGATGAAGTGTGACAAAAAATGGGAACACCAGCTGGCAGCGCTGGAAGCGGACGATCCGAACGAGATAGGTGAGACTCAAGGTTTTATTATCTTTTTTTATCCTAAAACACTCTAACTCTACTGTGAAAAGACATGAAACGGAATGTGAACCATTCGCACATGGTACAAGTGTCGCTGTCTAACCGAGGAACTTCTGATCGGCAACACCGTTGCTAGCGAGGAACTGATCGAGCCACGCCTCGATCACGGGCAAATTTTCGTCGCTCCATTTCGTCTCCTCTTTGATGTTTTTCAGTGATTTTTCGATTATGTGTTCGGCCGTGCCGAATTCACCCTGGTGTTGTACATAGAGCTGCGACACCATGTCGTAGCCTTCCTGGGTGGTGAACAGTCCTGTTGCGGAGTTGATCATATTGTCCCACAGTGACTCGCGATCCTTGAAGCTGTTGAAACGAGAAGAAAAATGCTCAGAGCTGAACTGCGTCACAATCGCGGGTGTGCGCGAACGCCGCGTTACCGTATCTTGATTGCATCCCAGTTGTGTTTCAGGAAGTTGAACAGCGTCGAGTAGCCGCTGGACCCACCGGACAGCATCTTGAAGATGAGGCTGATATCGTTGTCGGTGAAGTTGCCGTTGTCCTCCAGCACCATAATGTTCAGCAGCCGATCAATCTTGAACGGTTGGCTCGGGCAACCGGCGAGCGTTTTCAGCAGGTACGTCCGTTCGCTCTTGATGCGCGTCTCCGGGAAGTTGATGACGCGTTGCAGTCCGAACTCCCACTCTTCGCGCGTGCCCCACTTGAACACTGGGCAGATGTACTGATTCGCGACCCTGCGTATACGATTTGATAAGTATTTTTGTTTGCAACATCACCGTGAGAGCCACTTACGGATTACCCGCATCCGGTTCCGGACTATCCATCCACTTCTTGAACGCACGCTGCGCCTCCTCAATGCACGGTTTGTACCCGGCCCGGCAGAGGAAGTTTTTGGCGAGCGAGCGCAAATTCGCCTTCCACATCTCTTCACTTTCCTGCTGGTTACTGACCAGCTCCTCGTACAGTGGCGTTAGCAGTGTGCGCACGTACATCTCAAACTTTTTGTGCACTGCGGACATGTCGATGTGCCGGCCGATGTGATCGATCAGCGTGAAGACCGGATTCCACACCAGATGGTTCCGTTCGTACTTCATGAAGAGCGTCATGTTAAAGGCGGTACCGAAGCTGAGATCGCCAGCGTACGCCAGGTTCCAGGCATCGTGCAGCAGCTTTGCGCTAGGGGCAATATCAGATGGCGTGTGAGTAAAGACCTGTCTAAGCTTTGAAAGGCACATACCCTACCGAGTGTAGACCGGAATCAGTGTTCTGCTCTCCTCCCGCTGCAGGAACGTCGCGAGCAGGTTCCAATTCCGTTCGTCGTAGTTCACCGGAAACGGGCCGATCTCCTCCGGGTTAACAATAATGAACTCGTCCGGCCCGGGCAGTTCCTCCAGCTGCACCTCTCGCACCTGCTTCATCCACTTTATTGTGCTGATGTTGCGGAAGTTAAGACGATCCTGCGTCACGACCACGATCGGTATCCACCACAGCATCTTGTCCTGCTCCGGCACGTCGTGTGGACGTTCGCGGAGGTACAACCGCTGTGTGACTGTTGCGGTACGGTTTGCGTACGACCGGACCACCTTTACCATCGGTATACGATCCTTCGTGATCCACGAGTTTACCACCTCATTCACCGTCACCGACTCGCACAAGCGCTGGTCGAGATGGGCTTGCTTAGTTAGTGCCTCCCAAACGTCATCCCCATAGAACGTCTTGTACTCTCGGTGCTGGATGAACTTCTGCAGGCCGCGCCGGAACGTATCTTCACCGAGGGTGTAGTTTAGCATACGCAGTACTAGCTCCGTCTTGCTGCAGGTTGTTTCTTGCTTCATTGCAGTAATGCGTGAGTGCGGGTATCGCTTGCTGAACTCGTAGTAGATCGAATAAAGAATCGTCATCGGGTACTTGCCCTCGAACTCGTCGCCTCCATCGATCTTGGTTGCCGTGTCTGCGGACAGGAAACCGGCGATCGCTTTATTAACGTGCGCATCGCTCCACCAGTGCTGCGAGTGGAGAAATGAGGGTATTCATTAATGATTCATTCTGTTTTTTATTTATATTTTACAAGACAACGCCAAAAATGGTGACCATTAAACAGAAATAGATGGTGTAATCAAATCTCCAAATGTAAAATGTCTTAAAATGGCCATGTTCACTTTCTGCTAATTATTATTGTTACGGTATTATTACTGTATTATTGTAATCCAAAAATAAAACGCTTATGGTTCTTGAACAATCAAACGTATACCCTAGCTTCAAAAACACAAAATGTTAAGCTGCCGATGGGTTGAAGGCTACGCGTTACTTACCGGTGTGATCCACGAGCCTAACCACTGATAGACCAGCTCCTGAGCAAGGTTATAGTATCCACGCGTCACTTCGCTTTCCCTAGCAAGAAAGTAGAACGAAAGGGCGATTAAGGGAGAGCTTTAAAACTATCTCATGCTAAACTTACTTGAACACAATCAGTCCCCAGTTGTCGGCGGGCTTCACGTATGAAAAGCCTGGAAGCGCCACCACGTCCAGCTTTGCCAGCGGCAACTCCACGCCCCAGTATTCCTGCAACTTCTTCATTGCCACCTTTACGCGCTGCTCCACGTCGGCAACGTTTTTCTGAAAGTCGCGCCTCGCCCAGATGCGAACCGTTGGGCTCATGCCGTCGGCGGCTTCCTTCTCGTCCGACATGGACGGCACTTGCAGCAGATCGGACACGAGAAAGCCGAACGTGAAAGTGGACATCGGTGGCGTCTGCTTGAACACATCGATCACATGTTTCGCATCGAGCTCTTCCGTGCGCTCGCGCTCGGTGTTGAACAGTACGTGGTGCGTGCGAGGCCGTACGATGCTCACGTTGAATGGCACTTTGTAGGCTGGCTCGTCGAAGCACGGGAAGACACGGCGCGCATGGTGGGGCCGGAAGTAGGTGCCGATGTACGAGTGCTCGTCCGCCTCGATTACGGCTTCCGATTCTGCTGCGTCCGGGACGTTTAGCTGCTGCTTGTACTTGCCTTCGAAGATACCTTCGACGTTCTCCCAGATGTTGCCACCGAACTTGAGCCGCACCTCGTACGACGCACCGACGGTCAGCTGGTCGTGGAAGTAGATCACTAGCAGTGGCTTCTTCGGGACGCGATCGACGCGGCGTATTTTCACCGGACCGTTGGCGGTGTTGGTGTCGATGCGCTGCACGGTGAGATCTAGTTCGTTGACGCTGAGATCGTGGTGGGCGTGCAAAGTGATCTGGTTAGTGGCCTTGGCGCACACCAGCGTAATGTTGATGCGTCCGGTAAAGACAGACTTGTCTAGGACCGGGTGCAGATAGATACTGTAACCGGACGGTACCAGATCGGTTGGCAGCTTCGTGTCTGATATCAGTGGGTTGGCCGCGGATAAGTCGATACTTCTACGTATTCGATACTCGGTCCAGGTATAGCCGTATGGCAGCAGCATTAACGACACTACTCCCATGAATAGTGAAAGAATGTGCCGCCCCATCCTGTGGGTGATTGTGTGGTTAGTCTATAAAGACACTCACACACACACACCGATGGGTTATCTGAAACAAGTAAACAAACAACGGTTTAGTAAAGGAAGAGTAACTGAATATTGCTTCCGCCCTGTATGTCAACGATAAAAACTAAGCTCAAATTTCTACAAAAAAAAAACATACGAAAACAAGTAATAAAGAAGTAACGATGTGTGGCTTTGCACTCCTTCTCTCTGCAACTTAAACTCCGTTCTCGTTGTAGGTATGCCCGCGATCCTCTTGCACCACTATCGAATGCACCAAAACCTGACCCGTGCGTTGCAATCAATGGATGGGAAGACGTTTCGCTTCATCGGCGCAAACAGCACCGAGTACTGTCTACCGGACAGCTTGCAGATGACACAAAGTAAAAACGTTTGGTGGGCTGCACGGCTCGGTGAGACGGTCGCACCTCGTAACCTCTGCTTGGTAGAGCCTACCGGACTTCCGCTGATACGACGTTGCCGCGGCGACTATCTCTACGGTTGCGCATGGGATTGGGATCCGGGCCGGCGGGTTTGTTCCCGACGCACACATCCGACCACACGGCTCCTGTATGATTATAGCATCCGGGAACTAGACGATACGGTTCTGGAGGAGATGCTGCGCACGGCTGGTAATGCATTGGCTGCCCCGGATAGTGTCATACCGGCCGATCTGTTCTACATCTCGAAAACGCTCGCGAATGTGCCGAGTGTGCTGGAGGTTCGGCCCGAAGCCAGCCGGCAGTACTTCTGCAACGTCACAAACATCCTCAGCCGGATGATGTATTTGAACGAGACGACTGTTGTGCTGTCACAGGCGGCACTGAACACGACCAACATCTTGCTAGATGCGAGCGAAACGATCGTGAACAGGCTGGCGGTGGCTGAGGACGCCGTGTCACTGATGACCGGTGTGCAGTACGACTGTCAGACGATGCAGACGATGCAGGTGTACCAGGAGGTGAACGACGGTACGGTGTTGTTTCGTACGGCGAGGTTGATTGTGTTGATAGCAGATCCGGCCGTAGCGAACATTACCGGGTTGGCGCTGTTTCGGAACAGAAGCAATGAGGAGCACCAGATTGAAAAGGATGAAGATTTTAGCGGGTATAAGCTGAGGTAAGTCGTCTCGGGTCTTGTATTTACACATGCACGTTAACCCATCCAACTCTTTAGATATCTGTACATGAACCAATCGACCGAGTCGCTACTAGAGGAGAGCGATCTGGAGATAGGTTCGTTCGTTCCACAGCTTGTTCTCGACGGTTTGGGTGACTTTCACGAGTTGTTTGCGTCGAACGATAGCGCAGAAGAGCCCGTCACAGCCGTCCCAGATGACATTGCCGAGGTACCAGAGACGTACCAACCACCACCGTTGCGCGTGGTCATCGCCATCTACTACAACGATCATGCGTTCCGAGAAACGCAGAACGGCACCATCGCACGTCCGAACTCCAAAATCATCAGCGTCACTCTGCCCGGGTACGGGTCGCGAATGCCGGACGAGATCCCAATTTACACGCGCGAACAAACCCACCGAGATCACCCGGGACGTTGTGGGTACTGGTCGTTCGATGCACAACCAAATGCTACCGTGTATGGCCGGTGGTCTTACGACGAATGTCGCCTGGTCAATGTGTCCGGTCCGCTGACGCTTTGTGGCTGCTACCACCTAACCTCCTTCTCGCGGTTGACGATGGATACGCAGATGGTGGAAACGGTCGGTGTGTCGCAAAAGTTCATCGCCGATCAGGGTACGCTCGCGCTGGACATCATTACCGCGATCGGGTGTTCGCTCTCGCTTGTCGGCGTTTTTGGGATACTGCTCACGGCTCTGCTGTACCCGAGCTGGCGGGTGAAGGCTAGTAGTAAGATACTGCTGCAGCTGTCATGCGCTATCGCTGTGGAGATGATTATCATTTTCTTAGAGGGTCCGGATATCGACCAGAACCGCATCAGCCAGATTGAGTGCGCACTGCTCGGTAGTATCTTCCATTACATCATACTGGTGACGTTCATGTGGATGCTGATCACGGCATACCTGCAATTTATGCGGTATGTGAAGGTGTTGGGACGGTTGCGGCCGGCTCACTTTATCCTCAAGGCAACGGTCGTGTGTTGGGGTGGACCATTGGTGCTGGTCGTTGGATTTATCTGTCACGACTACACGCTCTACCTGAAACGGGACAATCTGACCGACATCTGCTACCCGCATGGGCGTGCCCTCTGGTACGGGTTACTGCTACCGATCGGCACGATCATCTTTATCAACCTCATCAGCTTCGTGTTCGTGTTGTACAACATCTTCACTATCCCTAGCAACCTCACGAAGACGGCGGATCACGCGATGACACTCGCCCAACTGCGGCTGTCAGTATTTCTGTTCTTCTTGCTCGGGTTACCGTGGATCTTTGGCATGCTGACGACCGGCACGGAAGACAAACTCTTCGCCTACCTTTTCTGTCTGACCGCTCCCGTCCAGGGGTTCGTTCTGTTTGTGTACTTCGTCGTGATGGACCCGACGGCACGTCGTTTTTGGTGCCGCAAGTTCCAACGTTGTCCGTGCGCTGCCCGCTCTGCGGGGAAGCAAGCCGAGGGTGAACAAACTACCACCTCGGCAAACACTTCTTTCAATACGTATCTCTGACGTGCGTGAATCCGATGTAGCTGGATTCAGCTTCCCTTGTGGTTTTTTGTCTGTCTGATTTTCGTTTAGCAATTTTTGTTTTGCAAGTTTTTGAACGCGACGTTTTGCCGTGGCCATTTTGTTCCGACAACGCCCGGTACCCCGCATTAGTTTACACCCTGCAGATGCGCTTGTCATTTGCTTTGATAGTAGAGAGTTTTGGCGTGCACCAGTACGAGGTAGCCTTCTTACCTTTTCAGTAGTCTCTCGAAACGTCAAATCCGCACCGCACAGGTGCAAATCTGTGAGTTACGGAGTAAAACTGGCACACACAGGACAACACTTACACAAGCACACACTCTCTCTCTCCCGCTGTTCGGAACGTTGTGCTTTTGCGTCCTTCGGTTTTAAGATCCGCTGGGGAACTAAAGCTGGCCACTGGACACGCATCGGCTCCTAGGGCCTGTGCAAGGCCCCTATCTACGCAAAGCGTGCAGTGACACACCGTCGTCGTTCCTTATTAACGAGGCTTAGGAGCGCAAAAGTAAAATACCATTATCCAATCAAGCGACAACAACAGCGCTACCACTTGAGGATTACCAGCGAACGCGGATTGCTCGCATTATTCAATTTACGGAAGTGGCTTGCGCTTGCTGCTTGACGTTTGCACACGTTTGCGGCGGGATGCGCCAATCTTCGCGGCACCGCGTCACGTCCCGAAGATGTTTGTGCTCATTAACATCGATTCGGCTCGATAGTGCTGCCCATGGACAGATCACTTGGGCCGGATGGGCCGGTACCGAGAACAGTACCGGGAAAATACGCATGTGGCGCATTAGATACAAGTTGCCTTCCGCAGGCGCCTTCAGATACACAAGCGACAAGCGAAAGTTTGTTTCCCAAATCAATAGTTAAATGTGTTAGGCGCATTGATAGGGCCGACCAAGTGTGGCAGCAAATCGGAAAAGATTGATTTAGTCAATCACCCCCGTCTGCTGCGGCCAAGAACATGATAGGGCGGAAAGGGCGATAAGCAAGTAACACGAAACAAAAAATACGTTGTCCTTATTCCATTAGTAAGACAAATAAACTAACCACTGTAGAGCGGAAACGTTGCTGGAGAGGGCTGTTTGCGTTGTTGATTTGGTGACTACGCGCTGCCCTGTGCACATACAGACGCATCTGGCAAACACACACCGCGCAATTAGTACTACCTTGCGCGGGATGTAATCAATAAGCTAGACAAAATAAGTAAAAAAAAGGCATTTTTCGTCTGTCAAAGGCGTAACGCAACGATGAATCTTATGCGTCAATATTTGCGCCGCGCAAACCAAAATGGTGCAAACAAACTTGCTACATGTTTAGATAAGCGAATCCGTACAATGCATTTGACTATTTTGTTTGGTTTAGTATAGAGTTTTGTGTCGTAGGAGTGCACATTTTGCTATGCGCAGCGCGATGGACATTTTAACGAGAATGATAATAAACGACGCTTCTCTTCGAGCGAACGTTGTGCTAGATGCGTACTTTGCAACATTATACACACATTCCAGTTTCACCGATACTACAAAAAAAAAAAAAAACTAGAGTGGAGCTTACTCTGTACGAAGCAAACAATATACAATTGAGCTCGATCGCATTTATACGATAGCTGGACACTCCCTATGCAGATCGATGATCGGTGCCGGTAGTAGCGTGGCATCCGGTTTAGAGCGTAGGGGTTTTTTTTTGTTCCCCTCTTTCGTGCTTTCGCCAATACCACACGCTTTTCGCTCTCACATGAGATGAAGCGTGGCGTCGATTTCGATGTATGGATTAATTTTAGCTACCTTTTAGGTGATGTCGAGCATAACACAACCAAACAATAGGTCGAGTTCGTTGCGAGCGAGGTAGATTTTCTGACCAGTTGGCAACCGCCATGTATCGAGGTACGGATGACGTGCACGGGTCCGAGCTATTAAAACATTGTGTGGAATATTTGCGTCAACCGTGTAGAAATTGAATATTGGTAAAGGGAGAGACATGCTGTTTAGTTCTAATGCAACTGGCTACTGTGCTGTAGGCGTACATATTCGTGTCTAGAGTGTCTAGCGAAGAATAGTTCCTTCATTAATAATAAAAAAAAGATTTTGTTCAAACCAAGTCGATGTGTTAGCACTTTCAAAACTGAGGTCTTCCGATTTACATACAAATCAGTGTAGCAGAACATCCACAAGGTAAGATAAACATCGTGCTGATAAACCCAGGCGGGTGACTTTTCGGTGATGCTACACGGAGCACCGAGTTACGGCACTAGCTCTTCCCTCCCGTAAACAGCCACTACTATCTCGTTCGATCCAAAGATCAGCAGATTTGGCGACGCATCTGCTACACGCCTGTTCTGGCGCATGTCGGCAGTTAATGATATTTGCATTGTGATAAGCCTGCACTGCAGCGTCCACCGCTTTTACAATGCCCTACCTATCGTCCACACCGTGCCATGGAAAGAACAATACCTCATTGTAGATTTCCCACCCACACCACCGATCCACACCCGCACGAAAGGTCCCACCGAACCGAACCAATTGGAGCCGTACCGACCGTCCGCGGTCATCTCCAGCCGGATGGGCCAAAGAAGCGGAAAGTGAAGTGAAGCGTGGCGCGGCAGAGCGCGGGTCGTCATCTATCTAGAATTGAGAGAGCTCTGGCTGGTCGGGGTGTATGGATCTCCGTTCCGGTCGCATTGCTGTACGGTCGAGATTTAGTAACGCTTGAGGACGTCGCCGACTGCGCACTTGCCTTGCGCCTTCGAGGGCAATTCGGAATTCGCACATGGTGAGTGAGAGTTTTTTCACCCCCTTCTCTCCCTCTCCCTCTCTCTCTCTCTCTCTCTCTCTCTCTCTCTCTCTCTCTCTCTCTCTCTCTCTCTCTCCCTCTCTGCTCCCTCGCATCTTATCGAGCTTGATCGTTTTCGCACTGCGGAAAAACGGAAGTGTGTGACAGGCATTTCAGATTCCGAAGATCTTGCTTGCAGAGAATTCCCAGTGCCGTAACATCTAGTTGGGATTTGATAAGCGTTTTTGTCTTTGAAAACGTTTTGATAAAAATTCGGTGACCGAGGTTTAGAGCAAGAATCTAGACAGATCGACAGATCTAGAAGTGCGCGCGATACTAAACGAGTTAAAAACGGGCTGGAATCTGGAATGGTTCACGAGCACACCTTTTCTCTGCTGGCCTCTCGCTCTCGTTGGTGGTATTCATCTTGATTCCTTTATTTTGTTTCCTTCGTTTTTGCACCTAACGACTTCTCTGCTTCCCGCAATGCCCTGTCCTCTCACCTCGCCATCAACGGGTCACTCATCACTAATGCGGATTCCGGTTCGGCTGCTCTACCATCATTCCAGTTTGCTTTCGGCGTAGGAAGAACCTGCCCGAATAACAGCGATGAACCTTAACGAGTGGGATCGTAAGAAGATCTTTCGCCATGCGGCGCCCCAGTCGTCGGCCCAACACCTGTACGGACCGTACGGGCAACAGCAATCGTCACCGTACCAGCATCACCACCACCAGCAGGGCGATGCGTCCGAGTACGCGTTCACGGCCGGCTCACCGGTCGAAGATGGGAATATCGAGTACGAGCGTAAGGGAGGCTGCTTCGTGTCGATCTGCCGCGGAATCAGCATCGCAGTGCTCATTTTCGTCTTCATCTTCTTTATGGCGTTTACGATCTTTTTCAGCACAAAATATGCCTACGAGGTAAACAGCGGCAATAGCCACACAAAAACAAAACGATCACGAATATGTGTGTGTGTGTGTGTGTGTGTTTTTTATTCCGTTTTCTTCGCTTTACAGCACAAGCCGAATCTGACGCTGGAAGATTTCCTGAACCACCGGGCGTATCTGATCGACAAACGGGCGCGCATACCGAAGCACGTCATACCGAAGCACTACCGGCTGTTCATTCATCCCGTCTTCAACGAAACGGAGCACCCGTTTAGTTACACCGGCATCGTCTGGGTGACGGTAACGTCGAAGAAGCCGAACAACAAACGCATCGAGCTGAACGTCAAGAATCTCAAGATACGGTTGGAGAACGTGACGGTGCTGAAGAGCATCCGGCTAACCAACAACGACTTTGACGAAGATCTCGACTGGGATCTAAGCGAGGAGGATCTGTATTCGCTGCCTAGGCTTAATCGGCGCCGCAGGCGACAAGCAGAAGAATCGGAACGGGATGATACGTCGCGGTCGATCGTCCCGCCGACGGAGGATGAGGTTAACGATGGCGGTGAAGAAGTGGACGACGAGCCGGTGAGCACCGATCGGCTCGGAGTGCTTACCAGCAGCAGTGTGGAGAACGCCACCATCATAGACAAGTCGAAGTTTTATCACCATCCGGTGTTCCCGGCCGATGACTTTGTCACGATCAAAATACTGGACATCGAGTTCGACGAGTCGAACGAGAAGATGATCATCTTTCTCGGCACGGAGATGAAGAAAGACATCTACTACATCGTGAAGGTGAACTTTTTCGGCAATATGACGAACGACAAGGGGCTGTACTATACGCACTACGAGGATGACGGACCGGCCCACCGTCACTTTGCCGCGACCGTGCTGGAGCCGAACAATGCGCGTCGTCTTTACCCGTGCATGGACGATCACAACTTCCGGTCGCCGTTTGAGTTGAATATTGCGCGAAGGAGTGATATGAACACAGCGTCCAGCATGAACCTGGAGATGTCGGAGCCGATGGAAACGGGCGATATCGTGGTGGATACGTACAACACGACGGACATGGTGCGAGCGTCCGAGATTGGGTTTGTGGTGACGGACATGGTACCGGAACGGTATCGGATCACCGGGCGGGTTAGTTTGCTCGCGTTCACGCGAACGCGATACGATGAGAACATCAAGCAGGCGACGGGTGTGTTTTCGCGAGTGCTGCAGATATACGAGGCATACTTAGGTGTACCCTTTCCGTACGAGGTGATACGGTATGTGACGATCCCAAACATTGACCACGCGACGTACGAGATCAAGGAGGGGATGGTGCTGTCGAGCGAGAAGCGACTGATCAAGACTTCAGATTACTTTCCACCGCTCGATACGAGCATCAACCGAGAGGTGGCGAACGAGTTGGCGAAGTTGTTCATCCACAAGCTGGCGGACTATAAGAACAAGGAGACGTACTGGTTGCATGAGTCGATCCCGCTGTATCTGGAGGCGTTGGCACTGCGTAATGTGAGTATTTGGTGTATGTGTTCTGAAGATCTGTACATTGAACAATTACTCCTGCTACTAGATGACAACGTCCAACTCGACCACGCTGGACGACTTTCTGCTCGAGGGTAGGCTGCGTTCGATGCGCGAGGAGATGAACACCAAAACGTCTGCACTGAATATCTTCACCAACCACTGGGAGGAGGACACCCACTTCGAGCTGGTCAAGTACAAGGGGCTGAGCGTGCTGCGTATGATGAACTACACGCTCGGTCCGAAAGCGTTCGATCTGTTCGTGCGCGAGTACTTTCGGCTGCGGATGGAGAGCGAATCGATCGACGTAATCGACATACTGAACAGTGGTGGCGAGGGCGTTAGCCGTACAGACGGTATTTTCCACAGCTTCCTGTACAGCTGGAGCAGCCTAGAGAAGTATCCGATCATTAACATCCGGCGGAACAATGCGTCCGGGTACTTCGAGCTGCGCCAGATACCGCTCCCGTTCGAGGAGGAGCCGGCGGAGCAGCTCTGGACCGTTCCGGTCACGTACATTAACGACACCAACCAACGGCTGTTTGTGGAGAAGGTACGATGGCTGACGGACGACGAGAATCTGCTAACGATCCGGTACATCTGCAAGGACAATAGCTCGTGGATCATCGTTAACCCGAGCGGTATCGGTATGTTGCTAATTGGGTTACCCTGACTACCGGTTTCTTGTACAACCCGCTCGCTCTTGTTCGTTACAGGCTATTATCGCGTTAATTATGAACCGTCGCACTGGATCAAGCTGGCGTACGTGCTAAATAGAGACTTCCACCAGTTGCCGTACACGACGCTAGCGATCATCGTAGACGACGCGTTAAATTTGGCACGACTTGGGCTGCTCAATTACTCGATCGCGTTCGACGTGGTGTCGTTTCTGAAGCAGAACAATGAGCACTACCAACCGTGGAAACTGGCGCTTAACAATCTCGAGTTTGTGTATCACGCCACGGAAGATCTGCCAAGCTTCCGCCATGTGGAGGTATAATGTGGACTGAAAAACTTGGAATATGTTATTATCTTGTGTATTTCCATTACAGCGATTCTTGGAGTATCTCATCGTGGAAAAATATAATGAGATTCAGCACAGCAATGGTAGCGTCTACTACAATCCATCAATCAAGGAGCTGATCGTGCAGTGGGCTTGCAAGCTCGGCGTCACCTCATGCATTGAGCAAGACAAACGCCTCTTCCAGGCGATTTTCTACAATCAAACCGTATCACCGTTTAAGCAACGTGAGGAAAGCTTGCTGCGTGTTCTCTGCACCACCGTCCGTTACAGTGGTCTGACCGAGTGGAAGCGGATCGAACAGCAGTATCTCGACACGACCGACATCAACTATCAACGCATACTCGTCAAGAGTCTTGGTTGCACGCGCGAAATTAGTCTAATCAAGCGTTACCTCGGCCTGCTAAAGCATCCCCAGTTCAACATGTACAGCAAGGAGATCCTGACTGTGGTCAGTGACAACAAGGTGGCGCTCAAGTACACGCTAGATTTTCTGTTCAACGAATGGATCGAAGTGCGCATGTACCTGACGCTGTACGACATCTCTATCCTGCTGCGCAGCATCTCCAACATGAACGAGTTCAAGATATATGAGCAGATCTTCTTCCGCTACTCGTACACGTTCCAGACGATGGACAAGGAGATACTGAAGCGGATGCGCGACATCATCATTAAGTTGATGGTCTGGCGGCAGCAGATTGCGCCCGTGATCGTTTTCCGGCCGTACGATTTCCGGACCGAGCTCCCGGGCGACGCAATGTTACTATAAACGTCGGCGCAAGGATTTTGTTTTGTTTTCCGATACTTTTAAAATTGTTTTTACTGCACACGCATGCACACACCGAGCCATGTCTAGAATAGTATGCTAAATAAAGTAACTAGATTGCAGGGCTCGTCCTTGACTTACCTCCCATCGTGAGTGTGTTTTCGGCGTTTTTATTCACAGTACATGAAGGTGCCTCTGTGCATCTTGTGCAGCAAACGTTTTATTTCGTTACGTATGCTTTGTACTTCGCTTCGTTGTCTTTGTAGTACTTGACTGTGAAGTCACACTCCAAACGAACCATCAGCTTCCGCTCGACTGCGTACTGAAATGCTGCCTGCGAACGAAAGAAAGCACCGGTTAATTATCCTCCACGGATACGCACGCCGCATTAGCACTCACCTCTACCAGTTGTTTGCCTAATCCCTTCCCCTTGCCAGCATCCGGTACGTACGTGTGCTCCAGACGTATCACTTTCCTCTTGCTGTCCTCCGAGTACTTCAGGAACGCTTCGTTCCCATCCCGTCCAAGGTCGATAACGAATTTCTCACGCTTTGGATCGTTTTTCACAGCGACCACGGTGCCGTACATGCGGCCGACACCGATGCGTGCCACGATTGTACGCGCGACGAGCATGCACGACATGTTGTTTGTCCTTTAATTTGTAGAAAATGCGCACCAACGTCCTACCTTATCGTCACAGTTCACAACAAAAACAAACAAGACAGCTTTGCTTTGCACGAGCTGTCAAAGTTGTCAAAACGAATGTTTTGTTCTGATTGTTTATTTCGCAGATTGGGTGCGAAACCTGTGCTCAAAATGTAATAATTAATTTTAAGCTATGGGATTAGCATTATCTCGTTATTAAATCATGTTTTCAACTGGGTTTCTATCTTTAACAAGAGCAACGTTGTTTTTAGTGCCTTTTTACCGCATCTGCCTTGTGTATCGGATAGACGCGTGGGTTTGTGTGCGTGTGTGTTGCCTGTCACAAAGCATAAGAACCGTTACCATGGAAACGGTTTGTTCGTAAACAAACGCTCGCATGCTGAAGAAAAGTGTACCCATTTTCCGTGCGGAAGCAGTGAAAACAACCTCAAAATGGACGAACAGGACTATCGCAGTGTGATAATTTATCACGCACGCCAACGCTACTACTACACGATGCAGCGTTCTGCACTGGAAGCGATGGCCAAGTACACGAGCGATCCGAGCTTCCGGCTGCTGAACGGGCTTGCTCTGGTGTTGGATGGGTTCCGGCTGCAAGAGGGCATCCGAGAGCTGAACCAGCTGAGAACCGAGCCTGACCTCGGCATGGCGGTCACGCTCTGCCTGATGTACACGCACAAACGGTGCCAGGTGGTTGACAAGGAGGAGCTGATCAGCCTGGACGTGCAACTGAAGGAGGAACGGAAGCGATTGTCAGCTAGTTCGGCGTACTATGCCGCCTTGTTTCTGCATCTGAGCGGAAAGGCAGAGAAGGCGAAAGAGTACGCGGATAAGGCATTACGGTTGGCACCGCAGCACGCGGATGTTCTATCGCTGAAGGGTTGGTGTGAGCTGCTGCTTGGACGTACGAGCAATCAAACGTTGGAATTATTCAACCGTGCGCTGGAGACGGGAGGAAAGCATCTTGACGCGTACCTGGGGCAGGTTCGATTTTACCAGTTAAATAATGATTTCAATGCAGCGACGGCCGTGTTAAACCAGCTCGCTGTAGGCTTCCCGGGTGTGATTATTCCGCTGGTGGAGAAGATGAAGACACATTTGGCGAATTGGCACTGGGAACATACGGCAGAGCTGGCGAAACGAATACTGGGCGAGAAACCGGCTAGTCTTGAGGCGCTCACGGTGAAGATCATGGTGCTGATTGTGAAAGAGGGCAACTATGGGGCAGGTGCGAGTGCGCTGCAGTATCTGGCTGGGTCGGTGGAAAAGCAAGAACCCGGCAACGGAGAACTGTTTCTGCAGCTGGGTCAGCTGTATTCGGTGGTTTGTGGGCGAGACGCAAACGTGCTAGCGGAAACATTCAAGTTAATCGAGCGTGCGGTTAAGCTAAAGGGCTCGAATGCGGATTACCTGACCGAATTGGGCTACCAAGCGATCCTACAACGTCGTTACCGAGAAGCGGTCGCGCATTTCAAAACCGCTACGAAGGTGAACGATAGCTCGATCCGGACGCTGTGTGGGCTGACGCTGTGCCAGCTGCTGGAGAGCGGAGTGTCTGACCAGGTGAAACAGCAGCTCGAGTTCCTGGCGGAAATACAGGGTCGCATGCCAAATCCGCTGCTGCTGTACATGAGCGCAAAATTGCACGCGGATAATCATGCACGGGCAGTGGAGTTGCTGTTGGCTGCATCCGAAGCACATTTCCAGAATCTAAAAGCAGTCCCTTACGGGCCGGAGTATCTGCGGCTGTTCAATCCTGACTTTGTGTTGCAGCTTGTACACGAACTGTTGGCCCATTCGCCCGTGAAAGGTATTATGGCGGGTGGAGGTGGTTTGCACACGACGCCGGGCGAACTACAGCAGCACACTGTACTGCTACAGGCGTCCAATCTGCTTGAATCGGTCGTAAAAGCATGTCCGGGGTTGGTGGAGGCGATGTATCTGTTGGCGGTGGTGCAGCGACTGGGCGGGGAGGTTGGTCTCGCATCCGGGACGCTCAATCGCATCTTGCAGGATCTGGACCCGGCGTACTCGGCGGCCCATTTGCTGCTGGCTGAGATACAGATCGAGCAGCGCCAGTACCAACGGGCAGCCCAGAGCTTGGAAATATGCCTCAGCCACAGCTTTAAGGTGCGCGAAAACCCGATGTACCATCTGCTGTACGGTATGATCCAGAAGCATCAGCAGCAGTACGAGGATGCACTGAAAAGTTTCCTTACGGCCATGGGGCTGTGTGGTATGAGCACCACCGGGCAAACGTTTACTTCGGCCGGTACTGGTTCGAAGGCAGGCAACGAGGCAGCTGGTGGTAGTACGCTCAACATAGCCGATCGGCTTACGCTCTATCTGGAAGTGATTGAGACGCAGCAAAAGCTGAACCAACACACGGAGGCTTTGAAGCTTCTCGAGCTAGTGTCGGCGGAGTTTCGTGGCACATCCGAGGAGGGTCGGTTGGCACTTGCAATGGCCGATTTCTATCTGCAGCAAGGCAATCAGACGAAGGCAATTGAGCTGCTGCGTAAGATGCAGCCGGGTGGCCGTTATTACGTCCAGGCGAAAACCAAGATGGCGTACATCTATCTCAATCACCGGAAGGATCGGCTTACGTTCTCGCAGTGTTTCCGCGAGCTGGTAGCAAACTGTCCGAGCGCTTCGAGCTACCTCATGCTCGGCGATGCGTACATGTCAATCCAGGAGCCGGATGACGCAATCAAGGCGTACCGGGAAGCGATCCGGCAAAGTCCACACGACGCACTGCTCGCCAGCAAACTCGGCCGGGCGTACGTGCGGACGCATCAATACCAGAAAGCGATCGCCTACTACCAGGAAGCGATTGTCCACCCGGAGAATTACCCGTTGAAGCTGGACCTGGCCGAGCTCTATCTGAAGCTGAAGCAATATCAAAACGCGGAGCAAACGTTGGCGGAGGATGTTGCGAACGGACGCGCCAACGATGTTGACGAACTACCAGCGCTTCAAGTGCGCACGAAACAGTACTTGCTTTTGGCGCGCGTTCGCGAGAAGGCGGGACAGCTGAATGCGTCGTTGCAGACGTTGAAGGAGGCACGGGACAATCAACTGAAAGTGCAGCACCGGTTGCTGCTCGACCAGGCGAGTTCAGGTGTGCCGAGTGAGCAGAACAAGATGCTGGCAAGGTATGTATTGGCGTTATGCTGGTTTGAAGCGTCAATTGCTAACCTTAGCAGATTCTGGTTCTCATTTCTGCAGAATCTGCGTGTTGATGGCTGAGCAGTCGCAGGCGGTGCGGGATAACGAGCAGATGATCCATCACTATAAGGAAGCACTCAAGTATACGCCGGCCGATACTGCTGTGATGGCGTCTCTGGCTCGCATCTATATGCAGCTCAACCGAATGGATGAATGTCAGGCGACGTGCGTGCATATCGTGCAGCTCGATCCGAACAACGAGGTGGCGCTGGTGATGATGGCCGATCTGTCTTTCCGTCGAATGGATTTCGAGAATGCGGCTTACCATTTCTCGCAGCTGCTCCTTTACCAACCCACCTACTGGACGGCGCTTGCACGGTTGATCGAGGTGTTGCGACGAAGCGGAACTTTGGCAGAAGCGGCTAGTTTTCTGCAGCGTGCGGAAGAGGAAGCAACGCGATCGGACAGTGAGGCTGGGCTGAGCTACTGCAAGGGTTTGTGCGAATGGTACCGGGGAAATCCGAATGCGGCGCTCCGGCTGTTCAACTACTGCCGCCGGCACGAGGAGTGGGGCCAGCAGGCGATTTACAACATGATCGAAATCTGCCTCAACCCTGACGGGGATCTGCCAAGCGAAGGCTCCGTCATCGATATCGGTGCAGACGATCTTGAGATAAAGGATTCGCGAGCGATGGCACTGCGTACGGCCGAACGGTTGTTGAACGAACTGAAGCCGCGGCCTGGTGTGCTGGATAACGAAGCACTCAACCACCGGCTGCTCGAGAACTTTCTGCTGGTGGCATCGCGCCAGAAGCACAACGTCGAGCAGGCGCTGACGAACTTTACCGCGATTGCTTCGCAAGACGAGTACATCGGGGCGATCTATGGCATGGCAGTGACGCATGTCATCTTGAAACAGAGCCAGCGGGCGAAGAATCAGCTGAAACGCATTGCAAAGCACACGTGGACGTTCGAGGAGGCCGAGTACCTGGAGAAGTGTTGGCTCCTGCTCGCCGACCTATACAACCAAGCCAGCAAGTACGAGCTGGCGACAGATCTGCTGAAGCGCGTGCTGCAGCACAACAAATCGTGCACCAAGGCGTACGAGCTTTGCGGTGTGGCGTTCGAGAAGGAGCAGAACTATCGGGCGGCCGCACTGTACTACGATAGTGCGTGGCGCTACTGCGGGAAATCGAAGCCAAACATCGGCTACAAGCTGGCGTTTAATTACATGAAGAATAAACGGTACGCGGATGCGATCGATATCTGTCAGCAGGTGCTGAAGCTGCATCCGGAATACCCGTCGATTCGGAAGGATATTCTGGAGAAGTGTAGAAATAATCTGAAAGTGTGAATGCAGTTTCGACTATCTAAAAGGATCTCAATTTTAGCAAGAGAAAAAACACGATATGATATGCGAACTGAATATTTTGAATGCCTTAATCCAATACGTTCTAGCTTCACCAAAATGATGTAAGGTTCGGAACTTCACAGAGTGTTTGGGAAATCATTCCGTCCATAGTTTAACATTCGTATTATATTGAATATTTATGTGTCGGCACATTGAAACAAACGAGTCGTCTAGTTGTTTTTCGTTTTAAATTACGAAAGAAAGTGTTACAGTACGGTATAGCTACAGTGTTTATAGTTTTCTTTTTCTCTTACACACCGACGAAGGTACTAATTAAATGGAACTTATCAATAAGTGGAACTTATTGTCCATGGTAATAAGATATTGTATTTTTTTACGATATTTACCTAATTTATGTGATGTAAGATACGATAAAACAATATTTCGCCTAGTCTTGTTTGTCGTTCGTCGTTCAGATTTTCTAACCCCACTTTACTCTCTTGTGCTTCTTTTTTAACCGCACTATGCGTAATGAAAACCCAGATAAACGAACAGATAACACACACACACACGTACGATTACTAGCTAAGTTTAGACGATAGATTGTACATTTCGCTTGGTTGAACGATACAAACCAGTGGTATTTGGATGTGTGAGTCGTGTCTTGGCCTACAGATTTAGATACATGATTTGGGTGGCGGAGAGAGCCCCGCAAAAGCTCAACATGGCGGCGATCGTCACGACGGCCGTCGTTGTACCGGTCCAGGCGACGATCGACCCCATACAGATCGAAAGTACGAACTGGGCTAGAAAAACCATGCTGCTGACGATGGCGACGTCCGTGCCAAGCCCGCGTACGCCGGCTGCGCTTTGTTTTGCGATACCACACTCATTCACCTCGAACTGGGAAAGCATAGTTATGAGTGTTAGTAAACATGAAAAACGTTGAAGAGATAAAGTATGCATTGAATACTTACAACACCCTCCGAGTGGTAGTGTGCGACTAGCAGGTAGGGCATGGTGAAGAGCGTCGAATACATGACACCCGCCGTCCAGCTGAACAAGATCACACCGACCCGGTGTTTGGACAGTGCCATCAGCGACATCCCGAGACAGTAGAACAGAAGACCCCCGACATACACGCTCTTCGCTCGGAAACGCTTGATCAGCCGCTCGATGATGAGCGAGTAGCAAGCACAGGAGAGCGAGTACATCGCCATACCCCAGCACCCGAACCGGACGCCGGCTTCGTAGAGGAGATACTTTTCCGTGCCATCAAGCGCCTATCAGAAAGAGTTGGAGCATGAGGTAAAGCGTTTAGAGTTGCCTTGAGGAACCTACCTTAGGGTCGCCGTCAAAGACAGCCTCGCCCACGAAGTCGGTAAAGTAGAGTGAGTAGCAGACGTGCGCCATCCAGCAGAAGAGGTTCGTCAGGCATACCATACGCAACGAGTGCGGCATATATACGATCGACATCAGGTACATGCCGAGCGTAACAGCCTGTTTGTCCTCGCCATGTGGCGTTTCGCGGCCATTCTCTTCAACGCCTCGCTTGGCTTGACTGCCCGCTGCTACTGGCCCATTAGTACCGGTGCCAACATCGCCATTGTTGAAGCTTGTCTCCGTGAAATTTCCCCCCGGTAGCTCATCGTAGCTATTACCAGCTGCTGACATGGCTGCTCCTGGTGGCCTTGCGTCGTGTAAGGAGGTCGCACCGTACGTGGGCGGTTCGTCGCGTGGTGGATCCTGTCGTTCGAGCTCCTCCTCCAGAATCCAGAGCGGTATCTCGCTGAAGCTCGTCACGGTGCATAGCACGCATACGATGAAGATGATCGTGATGAGCGAGAACACGGCACGCACGTGCCCACCGAGCACGATGCCGAGCGAGGTGTTGTCCCAGTCGATCCCCCCGAGCGAGTACCCCATGAACCCACCGAGTCCGGCCATTATCGTGAAGGTGGATAAACCTCGGGCGTGATCTTCTGGGACGGTTACGTCCAGTAGGAAGGCTCGTGCCGGGCTTTGGCACGCATCAGCATCGAAGTCGAGCAGTACTGTTCCAAGAATGGTGAAGAAAATACCCCACGGATGTCTTGGCCGCTGCGTAGGTTGCTCGTCGGGTGCTTCTAGTGCCGCCTTGATCGTTGCCGTACGCTGCGACATTGGCTTCACGTTGCGATTGTCTCCCGCTTGCTGCGGCCACGACACCTGCTCCGCAGTATCGTTCGCCGCGAGCGTGTACGGGTTGAAGTCACCCATCGCGTACCCAACGTCCTCACCGTTTGGAACGAGCAGCAACCCCAGCAGCACGCCCAATGACAGCAGCAAAATAAATGGTCGCCGACGGCCAAACTTGCTCCGGCAACGGTCGCTCAGCGAACCGAGCACGGGCGTCAGAAAGAAGCCTACGAGCGGTGAGAGACACCAGACGAGCGTCATGTGCTGATGTTCGACACCGATCTTCAGAAGTGTTGGGGAGACGAAAGCCGTCTCGGCGGCATACGAAAACTCGATCCCCATTACGGCGGCCGATATGCGTATTAGCTCCAAGCGGGTCTTGCGGCTGCGGGAGGGAGATAGAGCGCCGTAAAACGAGATCAGGTTGATGAAAGCTCTGGGAAGACATGCAAACGCATCCAGCTTACCGGTAGATGTGCGAGAAATCAACCGCACTCTCGTTCCAGCCCGTATGAACTCCCAACTCTCCGTCTGCTGTGCCTGTCGGTGCGGACGTGTGACCGGCTGACCCGGGCAACACCGTCTCCCGGACGTACTGACGAATGCCGCCCGGATGACGTTCACGCCAGCCTTCGTGCCACTGGCGGGCATTCGTACGCCACTCGTGCCACCGTCCAGCCAAACCCTGGTACTCGTGCAGTTTGTCCATGGTCCGCTCCGTCCACTTCTGACCTTCACTGTCTGATTGCTGGCTAAGAAGTTTCTTCCTTGCTTCCTCACTGATTGAAGTTGGTTGATTGGGCCAACTAATCCATTATCTTACGGCAGCCATTATCGCAAGATGCACGTCTGCAGCTACGATGCTGCTGCTTTAACCCCTTGAACCACACAACATTTTGCTCACTAATAGCCCGGAAATCGTTGGTGCCAGTTCTATATTCACTAAATGCTTTGGTGTGTTTCTTTTTTTTTACGAGAACAAAAGTTATACCATCGTTAGATTATCACGGATTAAATTGGGTTGCTGTAACCACAGGCAACTGGCGTACTAATTAGATTAGGTAGACACTATTTCCACTGCTCTCATGCGTGCCACATTCTTCCGTTAAGCTACCCCGAATGTAGTGTTGGTGTTTTGCAATTTTAAAAGTTTCCAACAGTTCACTGGTTTAACAAAGTATAGAATGCAGCTCATTACCAAAACCTTACTTCAAATTAATTTGGTTTGCGATAGTGGCGTGAAGAAAAAAACTATACGGTGGGGTTGGGTCATAACCGTCTTATCAAAACTATGAGCTGAGTTGGGAGTGATAGGATTTGAATAAGATTAGAGTTTAATAAAACCAAACAAAAACTAATTATCACAATTAGCGGTAACCACACGCAAGTACACACCCGGTTTGTAACACTGTCAGCTAGTGGAGGCAAACAACCGAAACGTTGAAAACTGTGTCAACACAACTATCTCCGACGGGATCGTTATTAGCTCTGAAGAACTCACTGCTGCTTGCTTTGGTAGCGCAGTCGTGTCGGCGCGCAACTGACCACCAAGGATCGATGACGTTTGCGGAATGGGAGGGAGTGAACGCCTCGACTCGCGCATTCTTTGTGGCTACGTACGGGTAGCACTAGTCGGGATTCATTTACCTTTTACTATGTACCACCAGGCCGAACTATAAACCGGTATCATACAGGCGCGTGGAAAATGTTGCTCATGCTGACAAAATGTCAAATTGTTATACACTTTGTGAGATGAGTGGTTGATGTTTTTTGGGAGTCTCCAACTGAGATGTATCTGCAACGTACGTTGCCACAACCATGTGTTCCGTCGCTGGTTGAGAGTTATTGGGTTACGCATAGCGCTGACCTTCAGAACACCAAGATATTAGGTATGCTACTATTGTGGCTTCTCCATCGGGTTGGATCATATCTTACATAGCTGCCGTCACCACGTATATTGTGGGAGGGGACCATAAAGTGGTGTCCATAATTAGCACCCAACACACAGTGGACGTCGATGCTGGTTATACCTCAACCACCAAGTACGCTGAAGATTTTACCTATATCTTAGCAACATACGCTATCACTAGGAGCATGTTTGTGGTCTCTACTATTGCCGCAAAAAATCTTTAGTACATTTTTATTTCAACCTATCCGTTACGTTAGTTAACGTATTCTTCCAGCAATCAATTCTAATTGCACATGATTTGAGTTTCTTCTCTCTACCTTGCTCTCGTTCGCTTAAAGTATTGCTTCCGTGTTCAACCGACATTTCTGTAGCCTCGTTCTGCCGAACCGAATCAACGCACGCAACCCAACGAAAGGGTATTTACTTCTTAAGCTTCTTATCATTCTGCCAACCGTAATTAGATCTCTGGAGAGTTTCGTTCGGATTGCAAACCGTAAACCACTGTTAGCAGATGTGAGAGTGGAAGGAGTGGAAGGGGTGTGGGGGAGGTGGTTCAGTGGTCTGGCTGGCAAAATGGTTAATTATAGTAAAAATATCAAATAGATACAGCCATCACAGCGGCTAACGAACATACCGGTGGGAAAAGAATGTCGCAAGAATGTGTCAGGAAATGGAAACTAATTACTATCGCTCTCACTCTCCAGGTTTCTCTTCCACTTGCTGGCGTAAGTCCAATTAGGCGCGCTGCATGTGCCTGCAAGGGATACATATTTGTCCCAGGTCATTAGTAAACTTTGCCGATCCACTTTTGAGTTGGATTCGAGTGACAGTGAGCTCGGAACGCCCAGTGCGTAACTGGTGTACTAAGTCAGTGAGATGCTATCAACACTACCCGTGATCCTGCACTACAGTTTATTTATAGCAGTGAGCAATTGCCAACAGCATGTATTGGGTTCACGCAGGCTTCGTTGTTAACTGACTCTTTGGTGTACAGCAAGCGTCATAAACATGAGGTAATTATATCGAGTTCAAAGGCAAAACGGAATCCGCATCACGTTCTAGGCTACGTTGTTACAACGGAAGTAAAGCCCGTGCATTTGACTTTACTACCACATGGCTTTGGAATTGCCTTGACATGTCATCGAGGTCGTTTGACTGAATAAACAATACGATTTGTGTGTTTGTGTTGATTTGTGTCTCGTTCTGGCATGTGATTCAATTATCTCTTTTCATCCTTCTTCAATGCGTATGCGTTTGTTTTTTTTTCTTCGCTACTGGTACAAAAAGCCCATGTGCTCACCGTGCGATTGCGCGCATAATTCTTGTAAAGAAAGAAAAAAAAACGTCCGAAACAGAGCACAGCAGCATCCAGCATCTGTGTGATGTAAGCTTTGGACTGATAAAGATAACAAGGGTGGGAGGAATCACAGGAAAAGCTTTTCTCGCTCCATTCTTGGCTTTTCGATTCGAAGCTCGTTTTTGACTCCTAGCAAGTCTTGGCCTTTTGTTCGTGCATGCGAGAGCGCCTCGCAACTCAGTGCGAAATCGGGCTCACTGCTGTGCCGCTCTTTCTTTCACTCTTTTATCTGGTGTTCCCGTTCCTGCTGCCTTGGGGTGTGCTGTGTGTGCTTTTGAACTTGTTACAATGTGTTTTCTCTTACACAAAGTAAAACTTTCAAAGCCACTGGTGAACCATTCTTGCTTCACCCGTAATGTAGGCAGGCAAAATCTACTTCTGCGGCCTATTGAAGGATGTAGAAAGACATGTAAAATACACAAACTATAAAGAGACTAGAAAACAGAAGGAAAAAGTGAACAATAAATAAACATCCAGATAACGCGTTCCAGGAGATTGAGGGACACTCCAACACATCCTTCCCACTGGATGGGGAGAACTCTCACGAGAGCGGAATACGCGGACCTACACCCTTAGTGCTAAGCTTATCAATGAGTCCCCGATACGGATACGGAAGTGCTCTATAGCCCGGTTGGCACAGGATGTACTGGATACTCTCCCATCCCCAGGCCACAGAGATGACGCGCTCGCTCCTGTTTCGGGCATTCTCGGAGAGCTAGTATATGGCAGCATCATCTCCGTTCATCCCTGGCCTCTGATATCTCTGGCGTCGGTCTTCGGACTTCGGACTTCGAGACACCTCGTACATCATCCATGCAGACGTGTACGCACTGGTGTGCCGTTCGCTCGGAGCCGCTTAGTGTTGTTTGACAGTGCGTCGGACGGGTTTGACGGAGCACATCACTGCTCTGCGCGTGAATCCTTGTGGTGTGAATCGTGATAGCTCGGTTGTCTTCAGGGAACCGGGGCGAGGGTCGGGAACGGCAAGGAGGGTGAGTTTGGTTCGGTGTGCTGAGTGTTGGTACGTGTCCCGAGGGCGTCTGTTTTGCCGACAAATCCAGAAGGGCCAGCAGGGGTCTGATTTGCAGGACAAATCACTGTTGTGGGGTTGGGTTTTGCGGATCCGAGCATAGGGGGCGCGGGGGCAGTGACCGCCTGTGACTGTTAGGGCAGAACAGAAGTTTCCACCTCACCAACTCCTTGCCGAAAATCTTTTCCGCAGCGCTACCGCAAACAAACGCACGGTGGCCACTGGGCAGGTGTTCGAAAGTATATACACAGTGCATGCAAACAAAAACACACACCCGAAAGTGCTGTAACGAGAAAACAACAATGCTTCAACCATCAACGGTCCATCATCAACACGCACGGCGATAAATGAGTCAATTCAACCGAGCGCAAGCAATACTCGCATCCGCTTTCGCACGCTGCTTCGAAATGCAGGTAATCCCACAATTGAAACGGAAAGACAGACGCCAGCGTGTGTCCAAACAAACTTCGTCGTTATATATACACGCGAAAATTGCGACAAGGTATGCGAAAGAAGGGGTTTTCCTCTTATCAGTGGCCAAATCTGCACCCCACATTTTTCCCTTGACAGGTGCTTCTAGCGGGCTGCCCTGCTGGAAACCCCATTTTTACACGCTCTCAGCCTCCTCCGCCAAAGCCAGGCAAACACGCCTTAATATTGTGTAACTTGATGCCTTGAAAGAAAGAAACGGTTTACTTTGGGTACACATTAGGAGAGAAGAATTCGAAGAAGAAGATTCACACATACACATGCATGCAGGATGCCCCTTCTGCACGCAGACTATGCCACACGTGTATTTTTCTTACACAGAGAAACTTGGGTGTTGTACTATCTTAATTTCTAAGGAGAGCCCAACGCCGAGAGTACGAGCTAGTATGCATGTAAGCGCGAAGAAGAGAAATAGAGCGAAAGAGAGAGAGAGAGAGTGAGAGAGAGAGAGACATAGAGAGGAGGGGGAGGGCAATTTCTTAAGATTTCGAGTTGTGCTGAACTGAGACCGACCAGCAGTTGCATAAATATACAGGACTTGCGAAAATGCCATCGCTGCCAGAAGTGAGACATCTCATTCGTGCCGTTGCCATCGCATGGGCACTAACAACAAACACTAAGCCAAAAAGGCAACTTGCGCCTCAAAGTTATGCAATGAGAATTAGATAATTGTTGTAGGAATCAAGCAGCTTTTACTTCATGCACGCCGCGCCGAGTAAATGCAACAGAGAGAGAGGGTACGAGCGAAGCGAACGAGAAAGAGGAGAGATAGTACGGTGGCGTTCGGATAGTGCCATAACAGGGGACATTTGGAGGCTGGTGAAAGTGATGCGGAGACGATAGAATGGAGAGAGCGAGAGCGAGAGAACGAGTGAAATCTCAATCAAGTTCGCACTACAGTTTCTGAACATCTGACAGCGGGCAGGCAACCCTGAGCGTGACTTCCTTCGCCCGATAGCACCGTCCGTCGGGCGAATAACGGGTTCCCGCGCTGTGTTGGAGAAGGTTTGGTAGTGTAGGAACGAGAAAAAAAAGCATCCTATCAAGAGCGCGCAGCGCAAATTGAGTTCTTTATCGTGCAAAATTAAGCTTTCACGATTCTCTTTCGCATCTTCCGCTCTCACTCTTTCCTTCGCTCGGTCTCTTTCTGATTGTTTATTTTACTTGATGAAACATTAAAAGTAATCCATCATCGTTTATGTAACCAATCGGACCGCCGTCGTCCCATGCGTGTGTGTGAGTGTCCATGCAAACTCGTACCATCTCCCCATATCCTAATCGCTACCACGAGCGAAGTGTTTACGTGTGAGGGTCGTAAAGTAGTTTGCTTTTATTCCTACCGTGTAGAGGTTTCCCACACCTTCGCTCCTGTAGTCGTTACACACTCACCGGTCGCGTGATATGGGTACGTGGCGGTAGCAAGACGATGGCGTGACGATGTTTTATTGTCATACGCTTACGTGTGAATGTGTTTGTGCGGCGGAAGTGACGAGAGCGAAGTAAAAAGGCCTTCCTTCGAGACCGTCGAATAGGTGTGGCGTTAATAGTCGCTATCTGTCACGGGGATGGGGTTTGCATGGAAGCTGCGTGAAAACTACCGCCACTGTCCCGCTGCAGGTTGATAAATGGAACGTGAGGGTTGATGGGTTAATGGAATCAACGGTGCGTGTGAGCGATAGCGCCCGGCCATTGAATGTGTTATCCTGCGAAGACACCCGGTAGACTCTTACCGGAAGGTGACAGATGTCAGACGAATGCGTAGGCATCAGAACTGTGCCGAAAACACCTTCAAACCAACACCACGTTTTAGGTTCGCTTTAAAGGTGGAGGCTGCGTGTACGATTTGCAGTATGAGCCTTCCGCTCTGGTACTTACCACAACCTTCATCAATTGATAACTCAGACATTCAATCAGTTACGAGAACGATGTAGTGTGCATTAGTATGTTAGGCAAAAGTGGCTCACTTCTAATTCTACGCTCTGCTTCTCTACCGTATTCCTTCAGGAATGATCAAATGCCTTGCCAGAAAGTGTGCGGGTACGACTGCCGCCGGTTGTACAATCAGTGCTCGCGTTCGTTCCACTAGCCCGCTGATAGGTTAGCGTCCATTACGAGATCGTCCAAACGTCAGCCGCGCTTCGAACAAGATCGACCCCGAACGGGGCCAACAGTGCGTCGAAAGTGTAGGACGCCCTTGCCGGGTATAAAAGCAGCAGCAGCAGTGTTCAAAGAGGACGCCACAACCATGAGGGCGATCATGCCTACGTCGGGTGAAACGCTCCGCGCCTGGCTCCTATCAGCGCTGGTTGTGCACGGTGCGGTCGCTGGCAATCCGGATGCGAAGCGCCTGTACGACGACTTGCTGAGCAACTACAACAAGCTGGTGCGCCCCGTCGTCAACACGTCCGATGTGTTGCGCGTCTGCATCAAGCTAAAGCTGTCGCAGCTAATCGATGTGGTAAGTGCACAGTACAGCGTGCGTTTTTTTGTTTTAAATATACCCATTCCAATTCGCCTGTCTTCCTCGTTTCCACCTTCTGCCACACATAGAACTTGAAAAATCAAATCATGACCACAAATCTCTGGGTGGAACAGGTAGGTCGCTAGCGCTAGCCGCGCTTCCCAGTGTTTGTTTCTTCCTAACCGTGCGTGACTTCATGATCCATTTCGATACACAGTCCTGGTATGACTACAAACTGCGCTGGGAGCCGAAAGAGTACGGCGGTGTGCAGATGTTGCACGTACCCTCCGACCACATCTGGCGGCCAGATATAGTTTTGTACAATAAGTAAGTATACACCATACCGCAAAGCATACGCAACAGTCCCTATGGAAAAGGAAAGGAAAACAACATAGTTAGAGGAAGTAAAACAAAACTACCTTTATAGCCCTTGGACCAACGTGATAATAGCGACGGTAATTGACTATTAACGTTCCCGCTAATGGTGCGTTGGCGCATTGTACTAAGCAGATTAGCACTCTGAACCATCAGTCATGTACTTACTGGCTGATCCAAGTACGCTTTTTTAAATAAGTCAACAAAACCAGGACATTAGTTTCTCACATGACGTATTTCTAAACACGAACTAAACTCTAGCGCACTCTAAACATTTGTGATTTATCAAAAACTAGACAGATTACGACATATACTTGTAATCTTTTCAAGACCAGAGCTCTAACTGGCGGTAAGATCTATTTACTCAGAAACTGTAGAAACTGACCTAAACGAGTGACTCCTATAAAATCCGCTTAGTGATAGCAATACACTGTTTACTAGTCCATTACTACTATCACTACTGTGAACACTATTTTTTACTGCTATTGTATAACACCACTTATCACTCTTGCCCTCCCTCGCCCGCCCCGCCCCCCCCCAAAATCTGTTATATTATATCTTATACCCAATAGAATCATTACAACTGTTGGAATTTGTGTTACAAATGCTCCTCTTCCTTCGGTTGCAAAACCCACCGGCCTCCCGGTTCAAGCTTGCTGGGCGGACGAAAGTGAACCCGAAAGTTTCTAGTCATTTATTTGTGTATGTGTGTGAATGTGGTTTTCCTCTCTCTCTCTCTCGCTCTCTCTGTCTCTCTCTCTCTAACTTGCCTTCTTTCTCTCACTCTATTTCTCATTTATTTCATAAAACACACACAAACACTACCTTTCTATGTCTCTCGCTCTCTTTCTCTGTCTCTCTCACTCTATCGCTGTCTCTCACACACGCTCTTTGTTCTGTTTTCTGATTTGTGTGGGATTTGTGATTAAAAAACTTTGTTTCCATGTGTTCCCTGTTCGCCTTTGTCTACCAGAAGGCAGTCGAGTAGCATTACAGCATCTGTGATGGCGGGATCTGTACCTGATGGCTGAGTGAACCATTGATCGTTTGACACCTCCGTCCCGGCTCGGCAGCGATCAGCTCCTCGCATCCGGTTTCGGTTTTGTTTGAGAAACGCGGCGAATGCGCAGCCAGGGAACTAAGGGGTGGATGCTGTGTATTGAAAATTACTTACCACAAAATTCCTTCGCCTGTGGGAACACAAAAGCTACGTCTTTTATTGGCAATAGAAAACCACATTTCCTCATTGTCTGCACATGCAATACACCGTGGTTGTCAAGCATGAACCTGAATGTTTTGTGTCATTAGTGCATCGATCACTACCTGCCATGTCAGATTGACTGATTGTTTGGCACCAGAAGCAAGGGAGAATAATAAATCATCGCCTTCCATCGGTTGACAGTTGCTTGCAGGCAATCTCACACACCGTGTTACGTGTTAGTTTCTCTTCTTAGTGCCCCTACCTATTCTGCTTTTGTGTTGCGTAATACTACCAGGGTGTGATCGTCCCGTCGAAAAAGTTTCGCAAACGTCTAGGAGGTTTATTACTCTAGTGCAGGCTGTTTCGGACGGTGAAACAAGATTAGCATGCTTATGTTTTCATTGTGTTTTATGTTATTGTTGTTGCTGTTCGTTCGATGAAAATCGAATAAAATTAATCATCTAACCTAAGCCCTACCCCACCAACCCCCCGCCGTACATGTATC
>JXWZ01012945.1:0-20380 GCA_000956215.1 Anopheles farauti No. 4
CACTCACACGTCACCACGCAACACACGACTTGTTTGGAGAAATTTTGTGCTATTTTATCTCATCGCACCTATCAGTTAGCTCGTGCGATCGCACACACACACACACACACACACACACACACACACACACACTCACTCACTCACTCACTCACACGTCACCACGCAACACACGACTTGTTTGGAGAAATTTTGTGCTATTCTATCTCATCGCACCTATCACACTCGCCCACGCAGCTGGGCTAAGGCTACTATATGTCGGACGAAAGGTAGGGGTTCTTGACTTTATTTGACTGATGTATGTGCTATCAGATAAGTTCGTTTCATTTACTGCGACCTTTAAACTGATGAACTGTAATTTCACCATCAATTTAGACTGTATATTTTTAGGTGAAGATATTCCTTCGAATATTAAGAACCATTAGTTAAGAATAATTGTGTACATGCCTCGTAATGCAATCCTTGTTCCGGTTCTGTACATAAATTACCGCTTTTGTTGACACAACGATTGGAATATGGAATGAAAACATTTGCATTTCGCAATGCTGTACATCAATCGAAATCACTCAATTATATAAATGCATTAAGCTCCGTGAAATTGAAATTGAGACATACCTTATTATGCAGCACCCATTTATTTCAAATGAATGTCGATAGAATATCCTGTGTTTTATGTATACCACAGAATGGTTTGTAATATTTATATTGCTACGTTATATGGTTGTCGGCCGAGCTGGAGGTCTTGTACCCACAATACAAAACATGCTAACATGAAATATTAGTAACACCTGCCAACATGTGAATTGATTTTGCAAAAAGGGTTTTGCTGCGTTTCCGACCCCCAGCGGTTCGGGCTAGCTGAAAAAGTCGTGAAGCCTAAAATACCCTTGCCTGTGCGGTTTACCATGTAGGTTAAACGGTACGCATTCCCACACGTGGTTGACCTGGGTCAGCGCAGTGGTAAAGTTCGGCACGGTAAAACTCACAGTGCCCTACTGCGGACGGATGCAGCACCTATGAATAAAACATTACGCATCGGAAAACATTCGCCAAAGTGCCAGTGTCGTGCAGGAGCAGAAGTTTTTGCTCTCCTCAACCATTGCGATGATAAACTAAATCCTTCGTATTTGACACGTTCCCTTCCTCAGGACAATGTTTAGTTCTTCACTTCTCACTTTTTATCTGCACTTCCCTCTCCGTATGCGAACGGGGACCGTGCAAACTATTCACAAGCGAATAATAGGATACCACGACCTCTTTTTCCAGTGTCTAATTTTCGAAGGTAAATTAAGCAATGTTATAATGCGATGTCCTCTACATTGACAGAATTTATATTCGCTGTCTAATTGAAGTTTACGCATGAAGTTTTTGGTTCACGTTTTAATTTTATTGTTCAATTTCACAATAACTTGTTAACCATCTTTAACCGCTTCGTTCACGCTTTTACTACATTCGCAGATGAATCGCTGACGTGCAACGTGTGCGACCGAGCATTTCGCTGCCGTCGCCAGCTGGCCTCCCATCAGCAGAAGAAGCGTCACTTCGGGTAAGTGCAACACCACCATTCATTTTGCTCCAAATTTCTCAATTACATTCTTTCCCAATACTTTCTCCCCGTGCGTGCAGCAATTTCTGCCGTCAATAGCATTGCCTGAAAAAATACGCTTCTGGTAGTTCGACACCTGAAGAGTTTGAAATATATGTTCCGCTGGAAGTGGAAGACGAAACGCGCTAGATGTATACATGAAGCGACATTAAATTTTTGACGTGCTGCGATGTTCTTGTGTCTGATTTCGGTGGTACCAATCACCACGAAAGCTGCGATGTACAGACCCCGACGGTGGAATTGACGGTTTCAGCAGGCCGTAGCATACGATTCCGCGAAAAGTTTCGCGAATAACCCCAAAAACGCTTGGAACGTGATCGAACGTCCAACGGTTCCACGAATGCTGAAATGTTTGTGACATCTGAGAGCTATGCTATTATGTGACGCATAGTGATACGCGTTTTTACCGTATTTAAAGTAACCTGACAGCACTAGTGCTGCCTGAAGCCGACAACGACAAAACATTTGGCAATGTAGCGAACCCATTTCCAGCACGCATGGTTGCAAAATCAATATCTAGCCGCTGACGTTTTTACAAAATCAGTTGGTTATTAGTAGATTGATGTAGACAATGAGGAACAGCCAAAGCAATGTAATGTCCAATGTCTATTTACATATTGCTCACAAGGGCGCATAAAGTATAGAACAGACTAAAAATATAGATACCAATTTAATGTCAGCGCTCGGCTGCGTTCGTCAGGTTAGAATTTGTTAATTACAATTTGTATCGACCACATCCAAACCAGATGCGAATCAACGTGTGAGCCAGCATGGACGTTTTAATATCACCGAACATTTCGTCACACGTGGCGAACGATAAAACCACGTACATTACGCGCCTCATCTCATTCTGATTCCGCTTCTACGAGTGTAGGATGAAATAATACAATAAGGGAACGCCAAAATGAACGAGCTGGATGTGACGGCACAAAATCGTAAATCAATTCCATCTGCTTTTCTGTTGCAATGAACTAATCATTTAAAGTGTTGCTAGAGTAGCAGACAGTATCAGTAGATTCACACTGCGTTACACGCGTGATGCCATCCGGGACTACCGGACTACCTCACGGAATAGCTTCTACGGTCCGTGAAAATCCACTTACGTTTCATAAACTCATAATAAAGCATTTTAAATTAGTTTTTTTATTCTTTGCATAAGCTACATTGGGACGGTCAGCAGACCTGCTGAGCGAAACTATAGCACGCTCCGATATCGAGCCCGAACGAACTCTCTTCATCAACTTCGCCACTTTCCCCGGTTCGGAGCTTAACGGAGCTGTCGGTCTCGATTCGCCAGTATGTTATGATTAAATTCAACTTCAAAAGAATGTGCTCGAGTGCTTCTGACCAGTACGGTTCGGCCTCGGTAAGGCAGCGTTTAGAAAACGGGCAACCCGGTGACGCTTAATTGTGTAGACCCTACCTGCACGCTGGAAAGACGCTACCGTGTAGCCACAACGAGAAAGGCAGTGTGGGGTAAATACGTAATTTTCGTTCCTTACACTGCTCTTTGTCGGTCTAGTACTTCGTTTCGGCGTTCAACGAATAAAGTTGAAGTGGTACTGCGAGAATATAAGATGATAAAAGATGTTTTTATGGTGATGGTCTTAATGGCGATGATGAAAGTCCAATTTTCAATATCTTCTCCGTTTGCGGGAAACATTCACACCTTCCGAGTTTTTTTGAAAACCTTTTCATCGTTTACCAATTATCTGCCGCTAAGCGTATTTTAAACGAAGAAAGTTGCTGAAGAACGAAGAAAGTCTGAACATCCTCGAGTGTTGATTCTTTATGATGAGCATCTACCTTATCTAGACATTGGACGATCCTATGAGTTGATTAGTGTACCGTACACTATCAAGTACATTAAATATTTTTTTGCAATATTCAGCTAGCTGAAGCCATCTTTACCTTAAATAGATTTTGATTGCGGCAGTAATTACTCAAACACTATAATGCGAAAGTGCGAAGGTCGGCGGACGTAATTATCATAGTAGTCGATTGAAACATTAAAAGAAAGCATTTCTCCGAATCTATATCCAGCTCGATTGCAATATTTCGGTTAACAAACCGAAGCACATCCAGCGCGCCCAACCGGATGACGACATCCAACACGGACACTAAATGAATAGTTATTGCTGTGGCCTAAGCACACCCTTGTGGTACAACTCGATGATACAGGGATCCCGGATCCCGGACCCGAAACAGGGAATTACTGTTTTTATAGGTTCCACATTAGTGAGTCGGTTTATTAGCGTTGCCTATACCGTTGCAGTTTTCACCACTCGCAGCCCTCCATCACCGAACGCGTAGTGCGGGCTGCTGTACCTCAACCCATTCCCATATGTGGTCCATGCGTACGAATGTTTGGCTGTTGGCCTGGTGATTATCCTGGCGCCACCAGGATCATTTTACCAATGAGGTTCGCACAAATGAGTCTCACGTCGGACGTGAACCGTTCGCACATGACACATGACCTAATCTCCGGGCAGCCGGTAAAACGTCAGTACCCAATCGACTAGGGCAGCATTACCGTCACCGGGGAGCGAAAAGGTTCTGTACGTAATGGTGCAATGTTCGTCAAACACCCTGGTGATCCAAAGAGAACATTTGAAACGTTCTTCTATCGGATAATGGCGGCATAGTATGGCTGCTCTTTTTGTTTCAATGCCACTTTCGGACGATTTGTACGCCAAACTAAGGCAGCACCTGGCACACAGCAGTTGAATGGGGGGACAAAACTATCAAGTACGGGAATTGCAGAACAGATGTACAATATAACATCCATTTCGATTCATAGATTACAGATCAAACAGGCGGATTGAAACATCGAAAATTGTGTCCATAGAACATTGCTTACAGTGTTCCGCAGCGAAGGCCGAGCTCGTGTGGTTTAGTTTTCTGCACCGAACTCTTTATCAAAATGAAAATCACATGATTGCCTTTTTATAGCGGCAACCTGTACATGCTTTCAAGCACGTTTTGCAACAATTTAAACCTATTGTAAGCCTGATCAAGATCAATATAAAGCTTTTTGGTAAATTTTTCAATACAGCAAATGAAAAGCATTTTTTTTCAATCAGATTAACTTTCTTTCCTATATTGAACCACTTCCTGAAACAAGCAATACATGTACCCGTATATCAAAAAGAAAACTAACTAACTGTGCAATAAAGCAACTACTAACTAACTATGCAACTATTTCGATGCAATCCAGAGCATCGAGTTGTTACGCATATTCCCACACACATTATGGCGTCGTTTGTGAGCAGAAGACTCCATTCTCGAATGTCTGTAAATTACTTGCATACAGCGTCCAATTGCAGGGTATTCACCAACGTTGCTAATGCCGTAAGTGGTTTTGCAAACCCCGAGCTCATGCGGCAAACGCGCAACACCACCAGCAGGGTATTGCAGGGTTTGCTGGGCGAGCCAAAGCGTCGCAACGTAGAACAAACCGATCGAAGTTTCATTTAACGCTTCGTTGACTCCATGCCAAGACCTAGTATGCGCGGAGCTCATCCCATGCCTCAGCAAGGTGCTTCGGTTTTACACGCGTGCAAACTTCTTTCCAGATTCGTTCCACTACAAGGACTCCCCTTTCGAACGGTTGGAACTTTCACCGGTTGACTAGGTTTCGCTCCGGATGCTGCTGAAGCGTGATCAATTTCGCCCTGAAACGATCAAGGAATGGGCAGAAGGAATGGACTGACCGGGAAGGATGTTATTTAAAAGTTTCGTCTACCGCACACGGAAGTCCACGGAAGACCATTCAGAATTTTAAGAACGAATAAGGTGTGAATGTACCAGTCGAGCAATTATCAAAATATACCAAATGCCTTACTCATATTTTTCAGAACATTTTTTACATTTCACAGCTGTATAACTGGGAGGGATTACGACAAAAATAAAACAATGAAAAAAATAAAATAATTGAATCGGTCAGATCGCTATAACAAATTGTACAAAGGCATAACGCTGTACCGTTAGCCAACGACGACGAGAGCGACCGAGCTAGCGAACGAACAAACGAGCTAGCTTCTAACGCTGGAGAGCTTAAGCGAGAGGGATGGGGAACGAGAGGATTTTAATTGTTGTTGTTCCAGCGTAGCAGCGGAAACTTCGACCATCGTGGCCAGGTAGCTTCATGAATGTAAACGTTTACGCTGCATTGGTACATTGGTACAATGCAACGTAAACGTCGACAGCTACGAGCGAGAGAGTAGCTGCTGCTTAGAGATCCCGGGTGTACTATCGGGAAAAGTCCGCGTAGTGTATTCCTGTGTGCCTGCGTGTGTCGAGTTCGGAAGCGTTAAAGCAATCGAAACGAGAATGACGGAATAAGCGGATCGTTTTATTAATCGCATTTGGTTTTAAAAACTGATATTGCCAATAATATTTTCAAATGATTTTTTTTTAAATCAAATTGTTGTACTATAAGTCAATAGATGAAACTGGTGTATCAATCAGTTAATGATTTTCGTTGGATTAAGGCAGATCGATAAGCAGAACGAAACAAGCCAAAATCGAGTTGGGAACATTTTCATAAATCCAGTACCTGGCCGTTTTAGCTAGTAAAATAAAATAACAGCAATACGGTGAGAAAGTAATTTCGTCAAACTCCCCTGCCTGCTGTTACTCACAGCTGGATGTATATGTGCCAAAATGTGGTATGCAATAGCTTTTTGTGATTTAAAATACTCCCGCATTCTATCCGTGTCCGACCGGATTGATGTGGTGCTCCATGCAACTCCGTTATGCAACTACACTGACATGGTGGTGTCATATGCAGATTTCCCTTATTATTTCCCCAGCAACTGACCGCAGCACCCCTAATAGTTCGAATGCTTAGTTCATTAACGATAGTTAAAAGCGTTTATGGACAACCGTTATCGTGATTTTTCTCCGTGTGATTTAAGCTTCAAATCGTACGCGCATGTATTAAAAATAATGTTGTAACTTTTATTTAACCTATCGCTAAATAAACCACAATTTCTTAAAAGCACCAGCAGCAACTGCTACTACAAGTTCATTCTCAATTGTCATCTATTCTCAAGAAATACGCACTCTACAAGCGGATCACAGTTTTTATTCACTTTTTTATTGACAGATGTAGCGGCTGTGACAGCCTGTTCTCGTCGCTGATGCTACTAGAACATCACAAGGAAGAGTTCGAGCACTGGAGTGACTACGAGGATGATGGCCACTTACCGTGTTGTCGCCGTAACCGACGCGATGAAGACGACTACACTAACACTGACTCGGGCACCAGCGATGCCGAAAGCGAAGATCTAGAACGGCTGCTCTAAGACCGAAAAGGCGATTCAGCTTTTTGTTATTAGTTCGCTGTCAAGGCACACACACACACCTGGCGGACGAGTTACAGTATACCGATATTTATCTTTTTTTTGTTGCATTTGCACGTATCGTCAGATATTGTAGAAAGCCGTCAGGGCCTGCAACCAAGACTGTGTTTTGCGTTTCACTATTGAGTGAGGTCATTTTTCTACGATCACACTCCCTGATCACAATCACTCACCAAAGAGAGAAACCGATTTTTACAATTTCGTGCGGCACGGAACACATGGAACGATTGCTGTATGCACTAGGTGCGAACGTATAGAGAATGAAACTATATGAAATCAAACGTAAAATTCCCTGAAAGCTTTTGGAAATTTCTGGCGTTCTTTATTGTTGAACGCAAAAACGAAAAAAATTAATGTCCCCGTTCATGTCGCAGCTCAGTCATGTAATGCGTGTCTAATACAATAAGCAATGTTTTTTAATCGCTTGTTTTAATGTTTTTAAGTTTTATTGTTGTTTTTAGGCAATGTTTTTAAGCTTTATCGTACTGAAAAACCTCCCTTTGCATCCATGAGATGTTTTCATAACACATACAAAAAAAACAGAAATAACAAAACATTTTGCGCAAAACAATCCTGAAATTATACTTATTATGAACTAAACCTGTTACTGCAACATTTATAACTGCACAAAACACAGAAACCCTACAACATTACAATAGAAAGATCTTATTGTACGCACCTGGACGACGGTGCAAAGATTTGATGGCGAAGTAGTCAAGAGTCCCTACTAATGTTCCTGCAACCCGTGTGTTTTAGACACACTGCGATGATGTTGGGTGTGACATTATACGAATAGATATCTACTCCGTACCTCTCCTTGCTCGCGAACATACCTTCTGTATACACCGATCGCGATAGCCAACCACTATATGGAACCAAATTCTATGAAAATATTCATATCAACACAGGCCCGAATAAAAGATCGACGCCGTCAGACAAAAAATGGGGCGAGGAAATATCCACCGGCATGGAACGATAAGCTTTCGAAATAGAAATTATATCATACCTTCTAAGTAACCCAAAAGCAGTAACAAAAATAGGGAAGAAACAAAACAGACACTGACAAAAATTTAACCATCCACTATAAGAGACAAAAGAAAAAAAAAACAAAATAAACACATTTTGTGATGAAACCTATAGAACCCCTTTCACAGTACCGACTGTGTTTCTGTGGCTAATAATCACATAGATGACTAATGTAACATGGAAAGTAAAACATATATATTGGAAACGTTGGTGTTTATTGAATTAATGGAAATAAGTGGAATGTAGCAAAAACCTACATACTCACCTATGCTCACACTTATGCACAAATACACAATCTGAAACAATCATAAAGGAATAATAAAACTAACTAAAACTTTTACTTTTTAAGTGTTGTGTGTTGAGTATCAAATTTAAGTATCACACAATTTGTATTTTTTCTCTTTTCTTCGTAAATTCTTTGGTTTTGCAGTTACAGCGGCTGTGACAATATTTGTCACGGATGCTATCGAAAGCTAACCAGAAAGAATTCGAGCACTGGAGGAACTACTGCAATGAACGACGAGCGATGCATTGATAGAGTTAACTGAACTGAATGAATCAAAACAGGAATCACTGTTGCGTTTAGATACAAACGAAATATACTGCTTTGATATATCTGTCTAGAAATGATGCATACACCTGGTTCACACCAAGGAGCTAACGTTTCACAGGAGCTACCGATAATCCATTCGCTCAGGGCTAAAAGTGAAAACAAAATTTGTCTGAACTTCAACGGTGTGAAAGAAGAAGACGGGTTTACTTTAATCGACACCACACTATTGCAATTGCCATAATGCGGCAAGAACATTAACACATCAGTCAGAAGCGAAACGAATATATAGACAAAGTCTACTTGATACTTTTGTTGTGCCGAAATGAAACAGAAATCAGAATAGGAGTAAGTGTGCGTGCGATAATGCAAAGTTAAATGAGATCTTTCGATTTTGCCTGACAGTGTAAGCAAGTAGTAGTAGTAGTAGTAGTAGTAGTAGTAGTAGTAGTAGTAGTTTAGTAGTAGTAGTAGTAGTAGAAGTAGTAGTGGTAGTAGTAGTAGTAGTGGTAGTAGTAGTAGTAGTAGTAAACTACACTTATCACTGTCCTACAGAGCCAAACTGATACACTGATAAATAAATAATAATACTTTTTAAACATTTTTTTAATCATCTGCGAGTTGTTATGTTGGTGTAGATGGTCTAGATAGTGACAGTAGATTAATGTAGCAGGAAATGAAAAAAGTACTACAGTGTAAATTGAACCCAAACGCGAAGAATGCGCTGCTGCATTTATCAGATAAATTGTGTTGATTTATTGAGGTTACTCCTACGTATGTACCACTAGCTTCTATCCCACGCTCCCTCTGCTTCTCTACGTTTGGTTTTGTTAGCCTGTTTGTTTCGGTTTAAGATTAGAATTCTTAATTAGTTTCACATGCTCCGTTTTGCGGTCGTAACCATTGGAAATTAAAATCATCTTATCGTCGACGGGGCTCTGTCCTGGGTTTTGCAGCAGTTCGGCAAATCACAGCACGGATTCGTTGACGAAGAGAACATAGCATACACCATAAACCGAATAAAAAGCCCCGAAATCGAACCGCCGTCTGTTCGAAGGAAACCGTGAGCGTTCTGTACCTGGTTTATCTTGTTCTTCTCCCCATTTTGTTTCCCTTTCTAGTTCCGTTTCTCTCCTAGTTACATTTGCCATAGACATATTTATCACGATCGTCCTAGCTGTCTTTCGTGTGCTTGCATACTATAGTTCATTCTATGATAATAATTTCCCAGGAGGTTTCCGAGGTACCTTGGTATTTAGCTTAACGTCGTTCTATAAAATTGAATCCATGCCGTAATGTTAGCATTTATGGTGTGAAAGGGAAAAAGGATTTTCCAGGCGGCGATAGAAGCGACGGTGTAAATCGTCGGTTTCATTTACGTTATCGAAATGGAGTGCTCTTCGTCTGCGTTAATATTTATAACACACGAAGAATATTAATTGCCGAAAGCAACCCTACCACAAATTACGCCACTGGCCATCTCACACAATAGTGAAACGCAAAACACAGTCTTGGATACAGGCCCAGACGGCTTTCTACAATATCTGACGATACGTGCAAATGCAACAAAAAAAAAGATAAATATCGATATACTGCAACTCGTCCGCCAGGCTCGGCTGGTCCGGCTGGTTTTGTCTTAATCATATTCGTGTGAAGATTCCCGCTTGCTGATCAAATTCTCACGTTCCTCTTCGTGCGATTCGATCAAAGTCGTGCCGGATCCATCTGTTGCGGACGACGGTTGGGAACGGTTTGTAATCTTGCTGATGCCATCGGTCAGACCAGATTGAGTGAGGCTGGAATTGGCACATTCGGTAAGGTTACCATTACTCCGGATAAACTTATCCAATTTCAAAATCAAATCGAAATGGTACCAACACTATAATAAACGAACGATGTAATAATACTCACATTTCTACCTCCCCATCGTCATCATCGTCGTCATCCTGCTCGTCACCGTGCAGCGAGAAGTAAGGATGCTGAGAGACGGGCCGGAACTTGTATCCAGTCAGCACGAAAAACACGTACGTGGCCATCTCCTTGAACATCTCATCTAACCAGGCGTACTGGAAAGCCACCGTAATCTGCGAATGGACACGAACGATTATATCAAAGTGAACGCAAGCGAAGCACACTACATACGAGCCGCACCTTGAGCAGAATGACAATGATGCGCGTGAAGTAAATGTAGCACACGATCATGATGTAGAACTGGCGGAATAGCTTCAGTTTGCGTAGATTTATTGCCGCCTTGCCGTCCGTACCGGCCGCCTCCTGCAGATGCCGGATGGACCAAACCACCGGAAAGAGGATGGCACCGCAGCATAATAAATCGACCAGCATGAAGATGTCTCGCCAGGTGCCATACTCCTTGTCGCCTTCGTCGCTTTCGGCGATGATAATTTCGGCCACGTTCGCCAGCACCTGTAGCGGTATGACGATCATGAACAGTTTCTTGTCCTTGTCCGCCAGGATGTGTTTGATAAACGTCCATCCGGTACCAATCAGCACGATCGTAATGATGAGTACGGCACCCTTCAATCTGTGCAAGAGATAAAATAAAAAAAATGAAAAATCTTTACACGACGAATTTTTCCAATCGTTATAAAGTAACAGATTTCTGTGCAAAGTCTACGTCTCTACGCATAAAATACTGATACTTACAGATGTGTAATGTAGTAGAGTATTGCCCATGCCTCGACATGCTCACCCTGCACCTCGATAAAGTGGTAGTTGATCGCGTGGAACATCAGCGAGAGTGACTTAAGAAACACGAGCACCCCCATCAGGTAGTGAATCTTAAACAGCGGATGTTTGCTGTTACGTAGAATGAACGCCCAGAACATCCCGGACAGAAAGAACAACACCGACATCATGAAATACAGTGCCGGCAGCGGCATTTCACCGGCAGACAAATAGTTGCCACTGTTCTTTTCCTCGATGTCGACGTTGAAGTTGAGCTCGTACGAGCTGCTCGGTGCGTAATTCGGGCAGCTGTGGAAATACAGATTGTATAGTCCTTCCTCCTGCTTGGTGGCGACGTAGATGGCGAACTGCAAATGCAAAGGCAGAAAAGCGTAACATTAATTATTGACCAAACATAACCAGCAGTAGACACGTACGTTGAAGCTGTAGTATTTGAACATATCGTCTGATATCATTTCCAGCGGCAGCGTCAGTTTGCTGCAGACGGTAGCCGATCCACCTGCATCCTCAACTCCACCGGCAGTCCATGCTAATCCAGCATTGTTTGCTTCCGGCAGACGGATGGTAGCACGGCGTCGGCGTCGTCGACGGCGCTGCATGTACACCATCTTTGAGTCGCTCGCTTGAGCGAACGATTGACGCTTGGAACGAAGAGCCGGCACACCACTCCGGTCTTTGTACAGATGAATGTTTTGCCAATCCTTTGAGCAGCTTACGTGCACTCTATATTAGAAGCCGATAAAAAAAAGGAAACATGAATGATCATCGTGACAGGACAGATTCCGGAACAATTTGCTATTTGTTTCGATTCGCTAACATCTCATACAATTAAAACCGGTTTTTGTAATCGCTCTCTTTAAGACTATTTTTCTTTTTTTTTTGTTCAATATACCTGTCTGCAATTAAAATTTGGTTCTGTTTCAATCAAGGCTAACTAAAACCACATTAATATGAAGCCAAGCAGAGCCTAAAATAAGACGGGTTTAGTTATTCCTCACCAAAGTACAACAAGCGCGAGTATGAGATGAACGTTTACTAGCAGATTTTGTTTTCAAAACCGCATGTTTTTGCCGTTGTTGTCGAATGCGAGCGTGTGAGTTTTGTCTACATCTTAAGCTCCGAAAGCTTATTATTTTATCACAAAATAAATTTATATAACGATACATAAGTGTAGCGAGGTTTAAATGTGTGATTAATTTTTTTCACTCAACGGTTGATGTTTTTTGATTTGCTGATGCTGATTGACGGTTTTCTCTTATCGTTTTAATGTTGGAGTAAATATATGTGCCGCTAAAAATGCTTGTTGAGATGATGCGTGTGTAGTGACATTGACTTACAATACCGCTATTTGTCTCTGTTTCTTTAGATTGATGTTTTGATTGAAGTTTGATAGGTGTTAGACGTTTAATTTGAAGTGAAGTTAAACCACGAACACACTACTTACACATTATGCTTGAGGTCCATCTTGAAGAACACGATTGGTCCGTTGGTCTGAACCGCCACCGGTTCATTTAGAATGCACTTATCTTGGTGCGAGTCAAGATACGGATTCATTGAGTCCGACAACGTTTTATCGAGCGAAAGGCCAAACTAAAATTAAATTTTTTTTAATGGTAACCTGCACAAATTAGACATTCTTCCTGGTTACCCACACGTACCACATTGTCTTCCGTACCCGGGTCGACGCGGAAATGCGACACTCGCACATCCAACACACCGCCAGCATAAAATCCGAATGTGCTTAGAAGAATATAGCGCCGGAAATCATCCTGAAATGTACAAAGAATGATGCGTTAAGACCAGCGTTAGCTGCGACGGTCCTACGATAGCATTCTTACCCGCACTTCAAGGTGATGTCTTCGGGCGAATGCGACCGTCACTAGCAGTGCAAGGATCAGTGCGGCCATGGTCAACACAAGTCCACTGACCGTCCACGTCCGGCCCATCCTGCGCTCGTGATTCCGATACCGATTGTGTGCTAAAGCTGCAAGCTGTAACAAGAAGCAACCATGCCGAATATTTCATTACACATTGCGATCAGATTCCTGTAGTCGTATGATCTGGTACAATTTTGACGTTTTATCGACGTGGGAAAAAGGGTACAACACCAGCGTACGTATGTACGTGCGTCCGTGTGTGCGAGCCTTCGTATAACACCACCAAGTCAGCGATGCGCACAAATAGCGACCGGAAGGGAAGTCTTACCGAGAAAACCTCCTGCCTGCTGAATTATCTGCGGGTCGATCTCCCGCTCTCACGTACGTGAAAATCACGGCACACGAAATAGTGGAAAACTCTATACGGCTCGTTTTGTATTTTTCCTTGAGTTCACAATTGTGTACATACACGCACACACATTTGCATTTCCAGTGAAAATTTCGTAGTTTGATAGATTCGCCTGGTGATGGTCCGGTGGAGGTGGTTCGAAAGAACTTGACTAGACTGCTCGACTGATCCATCTCGAGCTACACGAATTGCGATTTTGTTTCGATTTTTTTCTTTTACAAAATACATTTCTTTTACAGTTGGTTTATATAGTCGACTTTTTTATAAAGGTTCAAAATGATTCATAACTTCTTCAGTCTAGTAAAAATAACCAATAGCGGTTGATTTTTGTTTTGCTTCGATACCATGTATGAGCGGAACGACAAATCTAATGGATCCAATCGATCCGAACGTAGACTCGGAATAGAAGAAATCCTTTTCTAAATTGCCATCACTATAGCACCAGCAAAATCGAACCACTTCGACCAGAACCTGCTGCAACCGGAGTAAAAAGTTAAGCGACACCAATCAAACTAACCACCGTCCCAATCAAATGGCCTCGCTGTTGAAGTTTTCGGCAGGCATACGAGCGTACAGCCGCGGCCATCAACTGTTGTTGCGGGTAAGAGCGGGTGGGATAGAGTGCGATACAGTGAGTGGTAATACCTCCGGGCACATCATACCGGGAGGATGTGAAAACCGAAATTACGTAATACTTATGATAAATTGCAAGATCCGACCCAATATTGCATGCGGAAACGTTCGGCGTTAATGAGCTTAATGGTTCTTCCTTTCCACAGCGCACGAAGGTTTCAAATGCGGCCGAATTCCGGGCGGCACTGGTGAACGTGCCACCGACGGAAGTGACCACACTGGACAGTGGACTGCGTGTTGCGAGTGAAGACTCGGGCTCGCAAACGGCGACGGTAGGGTTGTGGATCGATGCCGGTTCGCGGTACGAGGACAACAGCAATAACGGCGTGGCTCACTTCCTGGAGCACATGGCGTTTAAGGGTACGGCAAAGCGGTCGCAGACCGACCTCGAGCTGGAAGTGGAAAACATGGGTGCCCATCTGAACGCGTACACGTCCCGCGAGCAGACGGTCTTCTACGCGAAGTGCCTGTCGAAGGACGTGCCGAAGGCGGTCGAGATTTTGTCCGACATTGTACAGCACTCGAAGCTGGGTGAAGCGGAGATTGAACGCGAGCGGGGCGTGATACTGCGTGAGATGCAGGAGGTGGAGAGTAACCTGCAGGAGGTAGTGTTCGACCACCTACACGCCACGGCGTATCAGGGTACGCCGCTCGGTAACACGATCCTCGGCCCGACGAAGAACATCCAGTCGATTGGCCGCTCCGACCTGCAGCAGTACATCGATGCGCACTACAAGGCACCACGAATCGTGCTTGCCGCGTCCGGAGGAGTCCGGCACGGTGATCTGGTGCGGTTGGCCGAACAGAACCTTGGTAAGGTGAGCTCGAGCGTGGATGGGAAGGCGGCAGCAGCTGCACTGGCCTCGTGCAGGTTCACCGGCTCGGAGGTGCGCGTGCGGGATGATTCGTTGCCGCTTGCGCACGTCGCGATCGCCGTGGAGGGTTGCGGCTGGACAGATCAAGATAATGTGCCTCTGATGGTCGCGAACACTTTGATCGGCGCGTGGGATCGCTCGCAAGGCGGTGGTGCAAACAACGCATCCAAACTGGCGGTCGCTGCCGCCACCGACGGGCTCTGCCACAGCTTCCAATCGTTTAACACCTGTTACAAGGATACAGGCCTGTGGGGCATCTACTTCGTTTGCGATCCGCTAAAATGTGAGGACATGCTGTTCAACGTGCAGAACGAGTGGATGCGCCTGTGCACGATGGTGACGGAGGGTGAAGTCGAACGGGCGAAGAATCTGCTCAAGACGAACATGCTCCTTCAGCTCGACGGCACGACACCGATCTGTGAGGACATCGGTCGTCAGATGCTTTGCTATAACCGTCGAATTCCGCTGCCCGAATTGGAGCAGCGAATTGATGTGAGTGCACCGCAGCAATTACATTTTCCACCGACAACGAATCGGCAAATACGATGTTAATTGTTCCCTTCCATTGTTTAATCTTTGCCACAGAACGTTTCTGCCCAGAATGTGCGCGATGTCGCTATGAAGTACATCTTCGATCGCTGCCCGGCAGTGGCTGCCGTCGGACCGGTCGAGAATCTGCCTGACTACGTGCGCATCCGCTCCTCGATGTACTGGACGCGTCTCTAAAACTGCGAATGCTTGTGCAGAAAGATCCGTCGTCCAGTTTTATTATTCTGCCACCCTGGACGTTGTATATTCAAGACTTCCACCCTCCAGGGTGGTTTTGTGCCGTAATCTTCGGTTAAAGTGTACAAATAGAACGAAAACGAGATTAAAATAATAAAATTGTGCTACCGAATCAAATTACAAATTACACGTACATTTACAAATTACAATTTTATCCGAACAAAAGGATGGATTAGGTTATCGAATTCAATCATTCATTTCATGGTGATGTTCTTTCACTTGCCAATCTCTTTGTAGGGTACACCTGATGCAAACTAATACTCGAATATATTGCCATAATGCATGCTACCTATTCCCACATTTTGAAAAAATGTTAACTTCTTTCCACCACAATAACAAAACAATAAAATAATCATACAAACGATCCAATTATAAATCGCAAAACAAACGCACTGAGCACCACCTGGGCGGCAGGCTGGAAGTTGTTATATTTATTTACATATTAGTTATAAGTATCAACCTGTACGGCTATCTACATATAGCGAGCGGAACGGCGGAAAATAGGTTGGTAAATAATACTTGTTATCTTTTGAAATTATTAGTATGAAAGTGAGTTAGGTGTATGGGGTAGCATGGCTACGACTAATGAAGCACCAATGGCCAATTATCCAGTCAGATCTGACATGATTATGAACATAGTGTAATTTATTGTAATTGCCATGCAAATGGTCCGAAATGGTTAGGTTACAGAGTCCAAATCTTTAGGTTCGTCAAACAGTCGCGTTCATATCACATACGAGAGTTCTAATTGTATCTCTCGCTCTTTCTATTTTGACATTGACCTGTCTATCTCTTCAATATTTCTACGAGCATATCCATAAAAGGATTTTGATTTCAATAAGATCTTTATGCGTTTATGCAAATCGCAGAATCGTATAATCTTGCTCTTCCAATCTTCCCATCCTTTTCCTCGTTCTCTTCTTCAGACCGTTGGTTGACAGGCAGTAATTGGGGCAGCTTTCTCTCTCACACATCTTAAAAATTCAAGGAATTACTATATTAACGGGGTTACAAATAATAATAAGATAACGATAAGAATTGCGAACTTCGGTCGTCTAGAACTCTTGAATATACTTCTGGTAGTGTTCGCCGTAGACGAAATAGTTGTGAGTGACAACGCGCTTGAACAACATGCAGTTCTTGTTCAACTCGCCGCGATAGTCGACGAAGCTAGTCGGTATCGGGACCCCATCGCAAGTAAACGTCTTTAGGATATTTTTGGCGTGCATAACCAGCTTGCCCCAGATGACGCTGAAAACACCAGACTGACGCAAGCCAGCAATTTGCAAGATCTGCGCCTTCAGCGCCTGCTTATGTTGCTCCGTTACGGTCTTGGCAGCATCCGTGTTGTGCGCAACGAACGAATCGATCGCAGCGAGAACCTGCAGCGCAAGGCTCTCAAGCGTGTCGGATAGCTTGGCGTTTGGAGGCACGTCCTTGCACAAGATTATTAGCGCCTGTGCCAATTCAGCACGGTTCTTGGAACCGGTGAATGGGAGCACGCTGGCACATGTTAGCTGCATGATTGTGGCGCAAATGCACAGCTGCTGCGCCACTGACTTTACTTGCTGCATGCGGCGTTGGTCCAGCTGCAGCAGTTCCGGGAACGGATGGTTCTTCTCGGGGTCGATCAGCTCAACGTACGCCTCGAACATATGATTCGGCAACAGCACCATCCCGTCCATCAGTATAATAGTGTCGGAATCGCCTTGCACGTTATCGGGAGTCACACAGTTGCGGCGCAGCCACTCGACCGTGGCAGGAAATTCCTGCTTGCAGATGGCCTGCATCTCGGCAAACCGATGTTTCTCGTAATCCACAGCGTAACGCAGTATGTCGCCACGTTGTGTACGCAACGTGTAATTCGCCATGTCGCATGTCATCCGACCAAGCGTCTCCATCAAGCCGCGCAGTCGCTTGATCAAATCCTGTTCGCTTTTTAATGCGGCGATTTCCGCATCGCGCACTGGCGAACAGGCCAGACCCATCATAGTCAGCAGAAACATGGTTGAGGAGTCGAGTACGCCCAGACCGTCCTCTTGCGCTACCTGGCGCAGCACCTCGGGATCGAGCACGTGTCGGATGTTGGCGAGCGAACGGTCGTTGTTGCCCGCCAGCAGCGTCTCGAACGAATCCTTGATGTCGTTCAATAGGCTAAACACCATCGTGAAGCCGGGTGGATCAGTTTCCAGTTCGTTTTTCAACATGTCCCAGTACGCGTTGTGCATCTGCTTCTTGACGCGATCGTACAGCTCGTGCGATTCCTCTTGGGCTCGGCCGATCGCAAACGAATCGTTCATCGCGATCTCGTGCAGGAGCGCCAAATCCTCCAAAGACCGTTCAAAGTCCTCCAACAGCACGAACTTCGCCGGCTCGTCACCAACGGGTGGCACCAAAAAACCCATGTTTTTCGCCTCCTCCCGGTTGATGGTCATTTTCTGGACCAAGTTCGACAGCATGTCCACGATCTTCTTCTTCTCCTCTCCTGCTCCGCTTGTCGATGATGAACCCTCCTCTTCCTTCTTCATGCGTGCATCGCGTCTGGAAAGCGGATGAAGCATACATGACTTTAACAGCGGTTCCAGCTAGCTTGGAATTAAACCTAGTATTACCCCGTATTGTCCAGCATTTCTCTTTCGACAATGAAGCACGACGGTAATCTCAGGAACAAATGTTACTCTGCAGCGTTACGTTGAGCTGTGTTACAAACGAATACGTAAAAGTTAGACGCTTTCTATCGCAACGAAACAACAATGGTTGCGACTACGAACGAAGGTTAGCTAACGACATAAACTAAAATGAGCAACCACACGGGAAGCTGAATGATGCTTGTTTCAATTTTCCATTACATAACCCGAATTCGAAATGCGTTCACCGAATATCAGTGTTGCACAAACTATATCGTCCGTCACAGTAGTCGGAAATCTCGTGTTGTTATGGTGCTTTGCTTGTGCTTTGATGGGGTGGTTGCGTATTGCAATTATGAAGTTGATGATTGCAGCGCCCTCTACAACAGTGGGATATTGCAACAGTTTTGAACGTTGGTTTTATTTATAAGTTTTCGTTTCTGGTTCATCGTAGCATGAATCACGCAGCGAAATGTCGAAGTTACTGTGTTTCGTGGCCGTGGCCATTTTCCGGGGCACCTAAGTTTGTGCTTAATTCGCACTGGTCTGGAACCCGGAAGTTCGTTGATTCATCACTAAGGGAACGGCACGGGTCGAACAATGAACGATGGAACGCTTTGCGCCCATAAAAGGCAAACCAGAACCCATAAGGTTGCGGTGTTACAGTCGAAATATGAATGCTCAAACAAGAATGGGGTTCGTAAAAATACACTCAAAATAGGCTTCATTATCAAGTCTTAAGTTTTCTGATCAATCTGAGTCCGCAAAACGCAGACATTATCGGACACTTTCACCCGCAAAACCTACTCCAATTGCAGCAATAACTTGCTGGATTGAGTAATGCGTAAAAAATTCACCATCGTACGCAATAAAGTTAATCCATTGGTGATGGTAAAGGTGCGAACAAGTTAAATCTTGTCACCTCACATTATTAAGATGTAAGAGAAAACTACGACGAGCTAAATCACATGGAATAAAGTTAAATAAGCTACCTGCACAGTCAACGAAAATGGAAAACTCGAGTGAAATGCTGGAAAATACTCGAACGTTTCTACAAAACAGAAGTCACTTCTTGCACGTACTTCAACACAAAAGATTTCTTAACGAATGATGCACAGATTGGTAAAAGACGGGAGCAGTGGAAAATTCCATATAAATGTATTGTGCGATTCGTTCCGAGCAGAAATAAGATCGCTCCACTCCTCTAACGCTGTTGGTCAAAACGATTTCAATTTGGCAGTTAGCGCATGTAACAGCCTGTTCACAATCTTTTATCTTCTATCAATTGTTACTGCTTTATCAAAATTTACTCCCAGTATCTATAGCAGGTAGAATTATCCAAACTTATTTTCTGACATTTTTTGCTCTTATTTTCTGTACTAAATTGTGTTAAAAATGTTTTATTCATTAAATTGGATTTCTTTATTGGCATATAAATACTGTCAGTTGTTTGTAGTGCAGTCAGTTGTCACACTGACAGCAACTATCTCCTTTGTTCTATTGATCTGCGGCGCTCTATGAACTAATACGTAACTTATTTTTTGTAATATTTTTTTTAAAATATTCATGAATTTATAACTGTATACGATTAACGACATACGATTTATAAAATTGACAGCTTCAAACGTCATTGAGCCAATCGAGCCCAATCAACCATACAGCAACCGTAGGTTATAGTGGAGTTGCAATTTTTTTTTTTTTTGAATTTGAAGCAAAACGGCACCTTGTACAGGCGTCGTAATAGGAAACTTCAAGGTTCACCACATCTGCTGTAAAGTCTACACTTTCTAAACATCGATGGTACAACAGGTAAGATTATTATTTTCGCTACCATGACGCCAGAAAACTACGACTGTTGTAGTGATATTTCGAAGAAGATTCCGTCAATCCCGGAAAAGAGCAGCTCTTCTGAACAATGTGAT
>JXWZ01012953.1:0-19011 GCA_000956215.1 Anopheles farauti No. 4
GAGAGAGAGAGAGAGAGAGAGAGAGAGAGAGAGAGAGAGAGAGAGAGATGTTTTAGGAATTATCAACACAAAATATGAATATTAAAATTTTCCAAAGCAATATAAATTAAAATTTAATATCAATGTTTGGAGCGCTAACATTGTATGATTGTGCTGGTACAATTGACAGTTTGTTAGTTATTCAAAACAGCCGTTAATACAAATCTACATCATAAAAAAGTTTCCATGGAAAGCGGTTAAATTTATGGTTAATTTTAAGATATTATTGTTTGATACAGTCAAAAACTAAATAATATTACAATAGTAACGATCATTTCAATGAACAAAAAAAGTCTTTCCAATGATCGCTAATTTATAAGCTTATCTTACAGTACAAACTTCAATTGTACAGATTGGGCAGATTGAAAATAGCACAACATTTGGTGCTTTTCGGTTTCCCTTGCTCCTATTGTTGTGCTATTTTTCAACTCGATAAAATAATTATTAATCGTCATTAAGTTATCAAAACCTGCATGTTTTTAGTTTAAGTGTCTCAAAAGCGAATTTTTAAAACCAATTATACACTTTCCCGAGCTATAGTTTGGATAAAAACTTAATTGAAAAAAATAGGTGTTTCCTAGCAAATAGATAACCCGGGTTAATCCCGGGATGATCATCCTTGCGGACTGGGAAGGGACTGTAAATTTGTTGACAGCAAATTTTAAAATAATGATTTTACGAAAATACAGGCATAAAATACTTGTAAAAAGTCTTGAAAAATAGGTAAATAAAATAAACTATAAGACACAACTGAGACCGGTATGGTTTGCTCATAGTTTTCATTTTCCCGTCGATAGCACAACAATTGGTGCAGTTACCCAATCCGTGAAACCTATACGCGATCTTTGGGTATACCGTGGTCGCATGTCAAAATGTGTGTGAACCTCTGGTACAATGGCGGCTGGATGATCTGATGACAGCTCGGTGATGATGACGGTTGTGACAATTGTTTTCTAGAGTGTTCTCGATTTTACAACTTTTTTAAGTGTGGAAAATACAAAGAAAAACGCGTGTATCGACTTTTGTTGCAGGTGAATAAATAATTGTGTTTTTCCAGAACAAAGCAACCATATGTAAGAGCATCAAAGAAGCGACGCATGTTAGTGCGAAGCGGAATCGTATTTTCACGTTTTTAAAGCAATTTCAATTCGACCGGGTGTTTCTAACCCCTTAGCGGAAGCACCACCATCCAACGCTCAATAAGTATCGCGGCACATCTAGAACAGACGTTAAAGCAACAATGGCCACTTCCGAGGCGAGCCTTTCGGCTAACAAGCAGCTCGCGTTGAAGGAAAAGGATCTCGGCAATGCGGCGTACAAAAAGAAGGACTTTGACACAGCGCTTCAACATTACCGCACGGCTTTGACGCATGATCCGACGGACATCACATTCCACAACAATATTGCGGCAGTATACTTCGAGCAGCGGGAGTTCAAAAAGTGCATCGAGGAGTGCGAAAAGGCCGTTGAGGTAGGTCGAGAAAACCGTGCAGATTACAAGCTTATCGCGAAGGCGTTCACGCGCACCGGCAATGCGTACCGCAAGCTCGAGGATTACAAATCCGCCAAGACGTACTTTGAAAAGTCGCTCTCGGAGCACAGGACTCCCGAGGTGAAGTCGTTGCTAAGCGACACCGAGAAGCAGATCAAGGAGATGGAGAGACTGGCGTATATCGATCCGACCAAGGCAGACGAAGAGAAGGAGAAGGGCAACGAATATTTCAAACAGGGCGATTACAGCACCGCCGTGAAACATTACTCGGAAGCGATCAAGCGCAATCCGGATGATGCAAAACTGTATAGTAATCGTGCCGCGTGCTACACGAAGCTGGCCGCCTTCGATCTGGGCTTGAAGGATTGTGAGACCTGTTGCCGGCTGGACGAAACCTTCATTAAAGGCTGGATCCGCAAGGGCAAGATCTTGCAGGTGATGCAAAAATCCTCCGAAGCGCTCACTGCCTACCAGAAAGCCTTAGAGATCGATCCGAACAATGCGGAAGCACTAGAAGGTTACCGAGCCTGTACGATGGCCGTGCACGCCGACCCGAAGGAGGTGTGGAAGAAGGCATTGAACGATCCGGAGGTGCAGCAGATCCTGAAGGATCCGGCTATGCACGTCATCCTCGAACAGATGCAAAGCGACCCGAAGGCTGTACAAGAGTAAGTATCGCCGGATGCTAGTGTGCTTTCGGTCGTTCGGTCAATATTCATTTGGCTACTTCCTTTTTAATCTTTGCAGACATCTAAAAAATCCTCAAGTAGCTTCCAAAATTCAGAAACTACTCGAATCCGGCATAATTAAAATCTACTGAACAATGGCTTCTCGAATGTGCAACCGAAAAGAGGGCATCAAACAACACACGACATATGCGGCATCATCTTCCTTCATTCTACTAGAACCAGCCGAAAATATCTTACGAGTGTCGAACGTGAAAGAAAGAATGAGTGTGTTGGTGTGTGGATGATCGAGAGAAAGATCGAGATGTTTCCCGATGGTGAATAGAATCATTGCTCCCGCTTTCGGCGCGCGCGCTCGTCCCCTTTTGTTGCGTTTTTGCCATGCAATTGGTCAGTGTAAGTTCTCAGTTTTTTTTTATTTGATTTCTCGATCCTGCAGTTCTGTATGTATTCGCCATGCAGTTTATGCGAGTCCACTGGGGTGTGCAAGTTTGTGTTTTTGTTTTACCCGCCTTACGACTGGCATTAGTGGCAGGCAAAACACAATTATTGACACACACACACACACACACACACATACACACACCTGGATACATAAAATTCGATCGTACTATTATCGCATCGCATTCAGAATTGCCTAAGAACTACGGTTAATAATAATCCGACTAAGCTGTAGGGTACGTAAGCATATTACTAGTAGTTCCGTAGAAGTAAATCAAACACAAACCTGTGTGGGAAGGAGTGCGTGTGAGTGTGCGTGGTATGCCGGAATATTTGCAAAACGATGTGAATTATCATCAGGCGATGAATACAATTGAAAATAAAATATTTCTACAACTAAACAACATGCGCAGCAGTACACATTGGGTCGGTGTTTTTCTTGCATCTCTATTCATTTCGCAACTAAATTGCATCGCTATGATAGCTATTTCACCAAACCACGATGACATGCTTTTGAAATGGTGCCAAGTATCAAAGGAGGCGTGTTGCTGCACTACCATGCACTACCGGTTTCCAATGATGGTTCGAATTTTCCAAAGCGACGGCAGTTACGCTTCGTGGATAGGTGATGTCAAGCGAAGGTGATGTTTGTTCGAAAAACAAACCCATCATCCATCAACTCTGCATACTTTTCCCAGTGTAGTAAAATCAGGCAGATTCAATATTGATATAAATCGTTTATTGCTGGGGTGATAAAAAATCTTATTGAAACTGAAGCAGTGATTACTGCTAATTACGATTAAAAAATCTACAGAATAAAAAATATACTTAAAAAGTGGTAATTTAAAGCATCCTGTGTTGTGAATTCCATCACATAATTTGATTTAATATGTTCAAACATTTCACCTTTTAACACTTTTTGTTCACAATACCCTGTTACTCGGCATGATTTTGAAATCGATTTCTTCATCATTCGATTCTTAATATTATATGTTTCTTAAGGGTGTTATGTTAAAAAAAAAACCTATATACTACTGATGAATTTCACGTTATCGTTCGACTCGCCCACCGAATGGAGTTTAAAGTGTTGAATGAATGCTAGAAACTGGATGGAAGATTTGATTTGAAATACGTATTATAACGACATTAGTGTATCTGATCATTTGTAACCACAAGTGTGGTGGGACTAGAAATATAAATGATTGAAGTAAAACATCCTGTTGAAAGTATGGTAAGCTATTTTATTGAATGTTTTGTTGAGCACAAACGCACATTTTCAAAGAAATGTACGTCATTTTAGTAGATTGTGGAATGAAGTTCTTTAATCTCTGTTTTTACCGCATTCAGTAGTTTTTTCACGATGCTACCCACATGTTTCCTCCTTGAAACAGAAAAGCACACAAAACACGCATATTTCGCCTAATAAATATTAAATATTATTTTTCTTTATTTACGATCTTTGAAACATAATTAGCGCATAAACATGCTGTCAATACGTGTATGTGTATAAAGATGAATCGTATATGCTTTCACGTTCACTCTCCCTTCGTCGTGTGCTATTCTTTCCACACGCTACACGCTTATACAGAGAGTATATCCGTTTGCCTAACAACCATTTGTTTTGCCTTGGTTTTGTGGATGCATATTTAGTAGAAGTAGTAGTTGTAACTTTGCTTCATTTGCTAGAACGGCTATGGTATTTCTGGACTCTAAACAGTTTTAAATTGATATATCGAGTTAAAATCTTGCAACCGGTACTGGCATAAACGTACATCTTATTTTTCACAACAATTTGTTCTCTTGTATTCGGAACATATCCATAATTTACCCATCGTTATCGTTAGTGATAAGTGCAAGCATTCGCGCTCATTATCCTCCACGCCGCTAGGGTTTTTTTATGGTTTCGTGTTCGTATCACCGTGTATGCCCGTGGTGCATTTCACTGCTTCTACCATTTCACGTAGTTCACAAAAATACGATGCATTTTAAAAGCGTAGCCAATGCCGTGTGTAGTAGCTAATCCTTTCGACGGACGGATTATGGTCAAACCGCGCCCTCGGTAAGCAGAATGGTGAGCAACACGGCCGTCTTGTCCTTCTGGTTAAATTCTGACTAAAAACAATCTACTAAGAACAATATGTAAAATGTTCGAGCTTTGCACGAAGAAAAAGGCGTAAACCAACCGTCGAACGACAGTGGTGTGCCCAAGTAGTTGAAACTGATCGCAACCGAAAACAAAAACGAACCCATTTACCAATCTACCCTTCCCCACCCACCAACCCACCCGTGGTGACTGGTGAATATAAAACAGAGTTGTTGCAAATTAAGGCACAACCAGAGCAGCGCACGTGAGAAAGTTGAGAGTGGTTCTTTTTCATACGTTTCCCCCAATGTGCGCTCTGTGAATCACAAGCATTTTAGTAGCTCATCCTAGCGTAGTTTGCGTTTACAAAATCAGTTTCGTTTCGTTTGCGCTACGTTTCATTCGCACCGCACGTTTGCTCTTGAAATGAAACGGAAGATAGCAATGTCAAAATGTGTAACATTTTTGCAGCATGCTTTGGAAATGAGCAACATAGGGTGCACCTTGTATATATTCAAATCGGTCCTATTGTATGCTGTCCCACAATCTCTTTACACAATTGCATCTACGCTTTATTCATTATTCATCTAAAGAAGGCGAACGTTTCGTCTCAACACATATTCACATTGGTTTGCTTTTGATCACTTTGATCACTTATCGATACAGATAGTATATTGGATCGTTGGATCCAGAAGTAATTGATGAATCGACAGAAAACGCTTTTTTACGCTATTTAAACTGTTTGGTTCCCCTTGTGATGGTGTCTTCCACGGCACGGCACTTTTTATGGAACTTTAAGAACGATAGAAACGACGGTTCGATTAGTATGCATTTTATCGATTTTATTTGGTAAAACGGGAGCGTGATTGTTTTTTTTTTTAGCGCCCCGCGCTAGATTTGATACTTCGCGTCGCCCCGTCCGGTTTCTTTGCGCATTTAAACTTTGCCCTCCGCCGGTTGGGGGAAAGGGGGCGGCAATTCCAATGTTCGTAATAGGTACTGCAGCAGTTGGTGTTGTCGTGCCTGTCTTTGTCTTTGTTAGTAGTGATATTGAGTCGCACTGCAGTGATTAAAACTATTCTTCACTCCGCGCTAGTTCTTTGTTTATGATGTAAGGCCACATAAGCGTTTTCAGTGATTTTGCCCGCAGGCTTTTACACACCCCAGCACAGTTTGACGGTGTAGCTCGCTCTACGCGCAAGTTAGGCTAGTTGCCCTTCCTTACTTCGTTATGGATGACGAATTTTAGCCTTTCACAGATTCCAGGGAGGGAAGGGGGGGGGAGGAGTTCGATTGAGCACACCGTTTTAGTTTTTTGTAGTTTTTCGCCACTTTTGCTTGCCACTTGCTCGTTCGCTATTTGAAAACCGTATATTTTTGTGTGCTTAGTTTAAGCAACACTTTTCTCTACTATTCGCTATCATTTCCCGTGCGGGTTTAGGTGTGAGGAAATTTATTTTACGGCGGATAAAAACGTTTCTGGATGCTTCAAGCAAGCAAGCGATAGTATATTTCGCTACTTCACTTTCATTTAATACCTGGAAAGATGAGACGAATAATAAGCATGGTTAGGACGCGAGCGCTTTTGAACGGTGCATTATATGTGGACCGGAAACTTCTTATTCGATTTATCACTAATACTTTTACGCTGTAACCAGCACTTTGTATGCTCCTGAAGGTTCGCCATGAGTCACGTTCGTTTCCTTCGGTGTGTTCTTTTTTCAACCATTTGTGATAGATTTCATCATTCCGGAGAAGGCTTCAGTTTGGGCTTTTAATTCCCTTTTTTTGTTGATAGCAAAATAGGTGAACGGACTTGCAGTTGTCTTCGTTTGCATAGTTATGGTATGTTTAATCTTTTTTTTTTTAATAATTATTAGTTTATTCGGTCGATGTGATCGTTGGGGTTAAAACTATTGTTCACTAAATTGTTCAACTCTATAAACACACGTTTTTAATAACAGTTGACAGTTTTGTTCCACCCAGAAACACCACCCCACTGTTGCACTAGTTTAGCTAAAACATCACGATGCCGAGGAAGAGTCAATCGTCCAGTCGACAGCCTATTTAACCGCCATCCGTGGTTTCGGTGCACGTATTCGTGTTGAAATTTTCATTCTAAAAATTAACCGAAAGTTTTTGCAATTAAAAATTCCACATCTTCACCGCGCATTCGATAATAGCGTTTACGAGAATGTATGCCTTTTGCGCCGCACGAATACCCAATTTTGAACCACACTCAAAATCGGTTCTGCAGAAATGGTTGTGTGTGTGTGTTTGTTTTAAAACTCTTTCGAACGTATCGAACGTACCATCGGGGTTTGTCCTGCTGTCAGGTGTATATCACACGAACGCGAATCGCCACTACCACCCGAAACCTGCGAGAAAATGAAACCTCTCGTGTGCAGTTTTGTGTTTGTTAGCGATGCTTTCCTATTTTACCGCTTCTGGAGCCAGATTGTATCACTTGCATTTTTGCATTCTTTCTAGCGTATAAGAATGCTGCCAACGGTCCGGTACGGATGAATAAAAACGAAGCAAAGTAGCTATTTGGATCGCCCTCTGCTAACCACTGCCTAACACAATCATCACCATCATGTCATGGGTTAAATAAAGTGCATTTTGTTTTGTTGTGTACATTAGATAGCAAATGATATCTAAGTCTAAGCCTTTTGTTTTTGGATAAAATCTATCTGTTGAATGTATCAGTTGTTTATCATGTGTTCATTAGTTTAAATTAAAATGTATGTACAGTTCCTAAACATATATACCGTAGTAGGCATCGAGAGCCCGTCTATGCACGTATTCCGCTCTCCATGCCACAAAACTTTTGCTTGGCGAAACAACGAAGCACACAATACAAACATGTTTTTGTAAAATGTATAATTTACTATCTATACACGGTCCGCTCCCTATGAAGCTACTCATAAGAAAGGATTATTCGAGTTGCCTGCGGTAGTACCGGCGGCCTGTTGGGAAAAAAGTATAGGGAAGAACGAAATGAGCATCAAAAGGGGAAGCGGAGTAAAACCACTTGGACACTTACCATAAACGGATTTCCGAAGTTTGCGAAATGGTGCACCGGATTCGGTACGCCGGGAACGCCGATGTTGTTCAGCATCGGGGGCGCCACGCCGCCACCAATACCGTACTGGCCGCCATTCATCGTGACACCATTCACTCCGGCATACCCGTTGCCGTTGGCATGCGGGTGATGGTAGCCCGTCGCAGGAAGATAGCTCACGCCACCATTCATAACGTTCCCGTTGTACAGCTGAGGACTGGTTCCGTGAACGAATCCACCCTGGTACGGTGACGTAGCATAGAATCCAGCTCCGTTCGCTGTCACCGCAGTCGTTTGATGCCTCGTCGCGTCCGGCGTCGTACCGTTGATGGCGCTGATTGGCCAAGCCATCGTTTGCTGTTGTGCCTGTTGCTGCTGCTGCTGCTGTTGCTGGTGTTGCTGCTGGAACGGATTAGCCGTTTTGAACGGGTTTGCCGTGGATGCTACAAGACACAATAAGAACAATAATAACAATAAATGGTTTATTCTCCGGACAAGTCATAAATCATCGCCGAGCAGATCTATACGTTTCGTTCACTTCAACCACGCAACACTTACTTGGCGTTATGGAATCATTTGTGCTGGTTGCATTTCCTAAACCGTTGCTCGGGATTGTGTTATTGTTCGCTTCGGCTTGCTGTTCTAATTTTATCTCCCGGAACTGATCGTCCAGATCTTTCAGCGCAGCATATCGGTCAACGGATGGCGTTGAGTGAATGGACGAGTTACTTTGCTTGCCGTTGTTGTTGCTTAGGTTGCTATCGGAGCCGGCCGATCCAAACGGCATCGGAAGACCTGCAAGACGAACGAGTTTAATGAAACGTAAAAATGGTTTCAGATGAAATAAACCATACGGCGAAACAAATGCGATATGTTAAATAAATAATGCTAAAAATGATACTATTGCAAAAGAAAAACTACATGATCGGCTACGTATATACAAACGCGAAGTAAAAACTCGTATTAACACTAACAATCGAGCCCTTTATGAATATATCGAATGATAATATTCCGGGGTCCATTGGCGCCTAGAAGGAATATTTTGCTGTTTAGTTACGGATGCTACAGAAATTTTCACCACATCACAATGCCAATTTTGCCTATTTTGTACCAATTTCGGCTTGAATGCGATTTCCGACTGTGTAAAATTGACTACAGTAAACTCAACTCGGAAAAAAGACATCCATCTAAGATCTCGCTCTAGAAATAGTCGTATTCGACAAATGACAACGATATGGTCGTTATAGTGTTTGCTAAAGGATAATTTTTCGCCCGGCAGGTGGTTAAACATGTGTGATTAACACAGTACCATGATTTGGTAGCAAAATAAGGATTGGATGGAATTGGAACAAAATTGAAGTAAATGATTTAAATATTACAGATTAGCGACCCCGTAGAGTAATAATTGTACAATATTTTAACACAATAGGATTGTTACTCCAATCCTATCTCAAATTCTATCCGTTTTCTCGTAGCGAAGAATGATTAATCTGCTATGATGGTAACAAATCTAGTAAGCCGGAAAAGTGTACTAACACGGAAAGCTGGACCGTGTAGGTCTTTACACTGAGAAAAACATTAAGAATGAGAAAAGAATTCTTACACGTAAATTCAAGATAAATTACATATCTTTAAATTAGTTCCATAAATGTTCGACAACCAAAAAATCAACAACCAAGGTAATCACGCAAGAATGTATTACAAACATGTTTTCAGCCAGCATCGCTAATGTATGTAAAAGACGAAAACAATCATACAACAAAAATCGTATAACGATGCATGTTCGTCAATGTTTGACCGACCTTGGCACTAACAACTCTTTGTCATTTGCCTTATACGTTTCTTTTCTATAGTTTTATAATCGCCCATAGCAGTTTCAACAGTCTCACAAGAACGAGAACCACCATTACTAATTATTACGCATTCTGTGACATATATTTAGCTCTTATTAAAAAAAAAAAACATACGGAAATTGCGGAACATTCTGCGGTTAATGTTTTGGTGTGGGAGAGATTTTACTAAATAACAAAAAAACAAACAAAATTCAGATCGATCGCAAAGCAGGTCTTTCGATTGGAGGAAAAACAAAGAAAACAAACTTGACGGATATAAAACAAGTATTTTTTTTAACAAAGCTTTAGGATGAATTACATCGGAGGAACTGACAGTTAGTCTGAATAATAAAAAGGAAAACTACTGAAGCTAATAGAAAAACTGTGCTTGGTAACGTGAAACGTAATACAAGCCCATCTTGATACGATGAACCAATCAGCGAACGTCACATGAAGTACAGCACGCAGTGCCCATTGATGAGTTGTGCCAAACTATGGGTGATCAATTGGGGGAAACGCATGAGAGGAAGAAGCTTCTGGCCGGGTATCAATCAATGTCGGAAACCACAAGCGAAAACACAAAATGCTGCACGCTATTAAATACAAGCAAACCGCGTTCGCGACATTCGCTAGAATCGCACACGGTAGAACTCCCAACGACTTACTCCATCGGTTTTGATCTGGGCGAAAATTGGCTTGACTAACTGCTTGATGCTGTGGGCTCATCATCTGCAGAGCGCTGCTCTTGCGATACTGCTGTTGTTGGAACTGTTGCTGCTGCCGTTGCCGTTGTTGCTGTTGTTGTTGCTGTTGCTGCTGTTGCTGCTGAGTCTGAAAGCGGTCTGCCTCCGATGACCAACAGCCGTTGCCGAACTGTTGCCAAAAGTTCCACTGTACGTTGTCGGGCAGAGTGTTGGGGACTTCTGCGTTTGTATTATTATTGAACTGATTTGAGCTGCCGGAATAACTAGCAGAGTTGAAATCCGGTTGCGTGACACTACCACCACCACCACCAACACCACTACCACTGCCATTTCCCCAGGGCAGGGTATAATTTTGCATATGAGTATAACCGGCACCGGCACCGTTGCTGCCGTTGGTGATACACTCGTTAGCCGAATAGCGTGTTTCACCGGTGAAAGTGTTACCAAATCCATAGTTCGTTTGGACCTTTGCATATGAGTTGTCTTCCGGTGAAATACACGTATAACCAACACCATGCACCGACATTCCGGTGGACGTTGAGCCCGACGAGGCTGTCGGTGTACCGGCGGTGGATCCCGTCGAATTGCCACCGCAATTAATGCCAGCGGCGCCCGTGTGCGAGTAAAAGTTTGCAAATGGATCGGCACCGGTTAAGCTCTGCACGCTGGCCGTGCTGCTGACACTGTTCGTAGTGCTACTATCGATGCTGTTGCAGCTGAAGTAAGTCTTCATGTTTTCTAATGTTTAGAAATCCAGTTGCAAATTAATCACCCAAGCGAATGCCGCAAGGAAAGAAATAAACATTATAGGGAGGAAAGAGAAATGTTTAAATCATTCGCGGTCAGCCTCTTCTCGTAAACGGTGTACTGATTTTTCAAACTAATTTTTGTACCAAATATAATTGATAAACTAATCATTTGTCTTATATATTAAGAATTCAGCTAAGTAAAGCACAACATACCTGCAGAGTTGAAGATGGGATTATGGTCAAAGTCGGCGAAATTTTCCATTTCCCTCGCCGATGGTTTTTCGTGCTTTCCGTTCTGTTGTGCATACATTCCAACCCCATTTTCACAGCCATTGTTGCCACTCTTGAGGCTGCTGGTGCTTCCGTAATGGCTACCACCGCCGTTGATGACGTTGTTGACAATCGTTGCGCTACCGAAGTCGGCCACAAAGTCGGTGTCGGGCGTAAACTTGTTGGCATTAATGTCTCCGCTACTTCCGCCACCGCTGTTGTTGAGCAAACCATTCTTCTGGTTGCGCCCGTACGTCGGTGGCAACCCATTCGACGGGTGCTTGATCTTGATGCCATTCTTTCGCTGCAGTGCGTTACTCTTTTGCGGTGTCGGTGGCAAAATTTTGGGCGGATCCGAGCTGAAGAAACCACTATCGTCCGGCGTGAATTGATGCTGAAAGTGCGCGCCGCCACTCGTTGCTCCGGGCAATGATGACGATGATGAGTTCACGCTGTTCAGTCCATTGCACGAGCCGGAGTTGGTGCGATTCAATCGCAGTGTTGCCGGAGGCGTAAGCGTTGGCGTTTTGAGAGGAACTAAGCTTTCATTGGCATTCTTACTACTGCCCCCCGAAAGTGACGTCAACGAGCTCGACGTGTTCGTGGGCAGCGATTTCAGTGGACTAGCTGGTTCCAGGTAGTATCTGCAAAAGCGTATCACCAATGTCAGTCATCAGGATTGCATGGATTATGAAAACTAAGCTTCACGAGCCCGATGCATACCTTTTCCTTTCGTATTTGTCTATCATGAAGTCTCGATGCTCCTGCTTGATTGCACGCTTCGGATCCCAAAGACCCAACCAGGTGCGACTGCAGTTGTCGTTGCCGTTCTGTTTAAGAAATTCAATTTCTTCCTGGGTGAAGGTAGCCATTGAAATCGATTTTACTCGATGTGGTGGTGTAATTCCTCTTCTGCAATTTTACAAAGAAAAAAAAACAAGTGATCACGATTATCGTCCTCTATGCATTTCTTGGCTTCTTTAAATCAAAACAGTAATAAATCCCCTATTTGTAAACGAGAATCAAATTAGTCAGATCGATTAAACCATTTCATTAATTAACCAGAACAGGTCAGCGTCAATAGACTAATAGGAGCTACTTTAACACTCCGCTGTTTACTTTAGCCCCTCCCCAAAATCTTCCGGTGACGACATATTAGGGAGTAACCTCTTTAATCATTTGCAGCCAACGCAACGGAACACCCTTTTACGCGACTAGATAATGCTTATTGTACCAAAATAAAATCATGATACTCAATCGTGTATCAACGTACGTGACATCTGCACGAAAAAGATGCAATAAATGATAAAGAAACCAACAAGGAAACTTCCATTTTACAGTTTGAGTAAAAAATAAAACTTTAGAACCGCACGTCAAGGAGATTTTGCCATACTGCTCACGTAACATTACGCACGTAAACAAACGCAGCACACCCTTGGCTGACGGCTTGGCCGTTGAGCATTTTACGCTTTGTTAGGGACGGTATTGCGCATTAGTCTCAGCCACAAAATCACTACAGTGATTGCAGTGTGGAATTATGGTGTTATTGATCGGAACCGTCATATTATGGCGGTCTCCGGAGTTGACTTATTGCGAGTGTTTTGCTGACGATCCATTCCATCCGGTAAACGTTTCCTTCAGTTTTTATAAACTTAAACATCTAAATATTATGGAGCAACACTATTACATATAACGACACCGAAGAGTAGAACGGGAAGAAAACGGAATTAAAGGCGCTTTTAACTTATTTTAAATAGTATAATATAATTTGGATCAACAATCAGTTGGAACGATTCCCAAAACTGGGTTAATTCTGATTCTGATCGTTTGTGAGATCTACCCAATCAGAACAAATCGAACAAAAAAAACTCTAAATAATGATACTCTCCAAACGCATGATAATAAAAAAAAGCATGTAGTAATATCATATTCTTAACTTCTCTTTTTTAGTAATATCGATAACATTGTGTTTTGGTTCGGCACACAACCCTCAATTTGTACTCTAAAAAATAAGACACTGGCACGAATGCAATTTACTGTCGTGCATCTTTACCGAGCTTTGTTGGTGTAAAATTAATTGGAATATTTTACAGCAACCGATAGAGTAATGCAGTACGCAACAATTAGAATGGAATGCTTGCATGTGTGCACAACACAATGCTATGAGTGAGAAGCGTTATTTTATCAATGGACGATGCGAATGTTCGAACGATGCGCTACTAGCGAGCGAGCAGTTGTCGATCTTCTAGCCATCCTTTAGTGGTACAACCAGATACCAAAAACACATCGGTAGGATCGGTAGGAATAGTGTGGCGATTTTGCTGGTGTTAGAACAATGCACGTTGCTGCATGCTTCGAATTCCGCTACTATCAATCATCACGTCGTCGCTTGTACTACGACAAGCATTTGCACTCGCTGGTGCTTGCTTTTGATGCATGATGAAAGGGAGAAAAATGAACACGTTTCTATGGGAAATGGCTGTTAAACTTATTAGACAAAATTGCAAGGGTATGTCCTTTTCGGACACAAAATACGATCGAAAAGGAGGGGGGAAATGCCACAACGCCAGCTCATACGCTATTAATGGCTGCTCTATTTATACCACACCACATTACGACAAACGTGCCGCAGTAACGTAAAAAAACGTGCTATAAAAACGATTGATTTCTCCCAAGACAACAACATCTACGTCAAATGTCGCAACGCCTAATAAAACATCCAAAATGGAGGACCCCTGTGTGGTGCGGTAACTTTTGGGTCACATAATAATCTCTTTCCAACTCACCCTCGCCGGTCACCGGGCCCTTCCTTCGTTGGTTTTGCTAATTGGCAACAAAATTGCAAGCAGAAGCAGCACCAAACGTGAAGCAAAAACTGCAAATTTCCTTTAGACTTTTGGTACACTAAAAAAAGAAAATGTAATAAAACACACAAAAACATGGGCTCTAGAAACAAAAAACACCTTTTGAAAAAGTGTTTGAAATTGGTAAAGGGCGTCATCGAGATCAAGTTTAAAGTACGCTCAAAATAAAAACAAATCCCCGCGAAACGCCACGCTTCCTTCCGATCCATCCGAGATGCGGCCCCCCCGGATCCGGTAGGCCAGGAATGGGTGGGTGGCCTATTTTTAAAACACCTGTTTACAACCGCAGCACGTTTCATCCGCTAGCGAGCGGAACAGTAGAACGCTTCTTGATCGTATGCGAAGAAGAAGCTATTCCTTTTAAGATGCTTTTCGGTACGGTTTTGGTGTGCGCGATGCTGACCATGAACACAAAATGGCGAAATGTTTGAAATGTGTTCATATTACTACATCATATTTACAAACGTCGGTTCGATTGTACGGTCCGACGAGAAACAGATCTGTGCCAAGATAAGGAATGAATCGTACGAATAGCAATCATCAATGATTTTATCTACAATTAAAGGCTGAATAAAATCCACACAATGTTCGAAATGGTTATATCCTGCGCTGCTGTTTAACGTTTACTAAATTATTTATTCCAACAACGAAATCTAGCGAAAACAGATTAACGGCGCCATCATGCAATCAGCGAAGGCCTTTTCCTTAAGTACCCCGCGGTTGACCGAAACCGAAGCACGGCACGAAGCGAGCAAAGGAGCGGGTAACGCAGTTTTACGGCTGCCTGGTGTCGTCCGTTGGCTCACATGAGTGTGCCGCGACCCGGCCAATGGTGGCGGCTTGACGCCTTGTGAAAGACAAAGCATTGTCCATGACACATGCCGTAGCCGGAGACGGGACTTAGAGCATGCGTCTCTCATCGAGACTATTCGGTTGGTTCCGTCACATCTTAGGAAACCGTTCAGAACCTCAGTTCTCCTTAGGTTCTCCTCCAAGTGTGCTTCCAGCTCCAAGCTCATGATTCCACTTATTGCTACATCAAGACAAACCACCCTGCCGTGCCGGGGGGATGCAGAGGATGGCAACCTCGTCAATCGGTCGAGTGAAACCACAAATTGGAACAACAGCGCTGCTGCCGGCGGGACGCCGGATAAAAGCGAACTGCTGCAGTGACCACACTCCACCCATCACATCTCTCCTCGTGAACGGCTACCACCATCCAGTACAGAGAGTACACGTCGTACCGTACCCACAGTGATGTGTGGTGCTTCACAACCTAACCCCATCTTGCTGCTCGAAACGAAGGCACAATATGACTCATATTACCACCTCTCTTTCTTGCCGAAGATCCGGTGTCTACTGCGTAAAAGTACCAATGTTTACCGGTATCTGCGTTTATGCCAATGTGAAAAACTTTTACTTTTGCCATACACTACGCTCCCCACGACGGCAGAGCCGCTAAAGAAGCTAAATAAATAAAGCTAGGCACACACAATCCGGGATATCGTTTTTTTTCGTTTTTTTTTCGTTAACCTCGCTCTCGCTACACCAACACTCCCTCTTTCCTCCTTCGGAGCGCGAATGCAAACGAAACGAACGAAATAATGCATCGGTGGTAAACGTTTTCAACATAGCTATTGCATTGCCACGCCGAACCCCCTAAGGTTTGCATTTCGCACCATTTTCAGCGGCATTTACTTTCATTGTTCCTTGTATGAATAATAGCTGATTCAAACGAACTTCGTGGGTATGGCGTTTTTTGTTGTGGTTGTTGTTTTCTTCTTTACTTTTGTTTGTTATCTAGTTTAGTTCATTGTATTCATTTATGAGATAAATTCGAACAACTATTTCCAGTTGTTATTTGTGTGAATAATCAAAGACAACAGTTGTTTACAACAGAAATTGGTAATATTTTCACCACACACGGAAGTGGTCGACAATTTTTACTGTTTTTTTTTGCACTTAAATGTTCCACTTGTTTTGATTAAAAAAAAAAACTCATCGCTCTATTGAAAACAGTTAATAAATGTAAAAAGTTTTCCGAAAGCTTTAAAGGACGTGATAAGAAAAGACCAACAGGCAAGAAGAAAATATAAAAGGCTAATAAAAATACATTGCCAAATTCTAATTAATTAAATAATTATGATGAAACGATGGCATTTTAATGATGAAAGCTTCCTTCCACAGCAACTGCAACTAACGGAATCAAATGAATCAAAATAACCAAATGAATCATCTATCGTATTGTTTTGTTCGGTGTAATTTGTCAATTACGAGTCTTAAATCTCATTATATTGTATATAATAAAAATGCCTTTTTCGATCAGCTATTAATTCTTAAATGTCCAAGCGCCACTGTAGCATGTAGCACATCCCAAAAGGTCCACCAAATCAATAGGTTAGATACAGCTTTCAAGCTACATAAACGGTACAATAGTATCATTTTCTATAAATCCATATAACACCGACCATTACATTTTAATCAATTTGTTTTTCAAGTTTTTTTTTTCTTTGCTCAATTACTTGAGGTGCTGCAACTACTCTCAATCAGCGTACGAAGGGGGTAAACCTTCGCATAACCCAACAGAGCAACAACGAGACCGGTTAGCCACGAAGCCAATCCCGCACAAGCACGCGCGTCACGGGCGACATTTTGTTTCCATTTAATGGCCCACCGGTTCATTACCCAAGAATACGGGCCGGCGTCCATCGGCCAGCCAATGGCGGTAATAACAATGTTTCTAGTGAATGCGTATGCTCCTTTCAAGCAGGCAACCCACCTGGGGCTGCTGCACCGGCTCGGTTGGTCGGTCGGTCGGTCGGTCGGTCCTAGAAGAATTGAACACGATAATTACCGCAAAATGCTTAACAAACGCGACGAGCGAAGTTCCCCCTTCTAACCTTGGTCGATTGTTAAAAACGCTAGAGTCAAGCGCAAGTTTAATGCCGGTCCGTAGTAGTAGTTGCAGGAGGTTGCCGGCAACGTCTTCTAAATATCCCATCCTTAGCAAGTGTTGTTTTTTTTTCTTGCCGAAGCGTAAAATTTACCATTCGCAGCCAACATATGCCACCCGGATGACCGCACTCGCGTGTTTACTCAATGAAACCGAAGTTGAGTGACTTTGGGGCACGGGACTTACCATGAGCCGGCTGGCTGGCTGGCTGGCGGCAGGTGCGATTGTGTGGTTTCTGTGCAACCCTCCGCACATCGCCACTAAATTTTTGAGCGTCTGTCACGAATGGATCCGGAAATGGGCACATAATGCAAACTAACTCCCACATCGCCCGTACGTTCGCGGAATGGGCATTAAGTTTTGCCAACGGATACGTTGGGAAACGTTATTTAATAGCCTTCGCACTCATTCGCGTCAGGTCATGCTTGTCCGCAACTAGCCTGAAGGCCTGCGTACAAGGCAAACTTTTGGTAGATAATCGGATCGGATACGTTCGGGTGGTTACAAATTCATCGATCAATCGGCAATACGGTGTGAAAAACTTCACCCATACTCACTCTCGCATAGATAATAAAACAAATCCATTGCAAAAATCCACACGAAACGGTAAATGGGAAGCTTTTTTCCCCTACGTAAGTGTCTGCAAGTGCCTCCGCTGAGTTTGCAGAAACGTTACCATACGAACAAACAGGAACACTCCGCATTGTAGCTGATAATCGCATACGTTAGACGGATGGCGGCCAGTTGTCGCCAACTTCCGGGGAATAGGGACTGAGAAAAAAGCAAGACAAAGCCGCTATGATAAGCGTGCATCGGACAACATTGATAAATGATCCGCAAACCCCACCGACTAGTTGCGCGTGCTGCACATCGCCATCGCGGGTTTACATTCACTTCTTTTGTTGTAAAACGACCACCGATTGCTTGGGCGAGGTGGCTGTGGGAGGGAAGAGCCTTGTCTGCTGCCCATCGCTTTGCATCACATCTAAAAACAATTAATTAAAATAATCGTAAAATTGAAGATTACAAGTGAACCGGGCGGCAAAAATAGCTCTTTCCAGCCCGCATTTACTCCCTCCTCTCCCGTCGAGGCACACGTTGTTTTTAAAGCGTTTTAACACCTTCGTTAATCGTGTACTACAAAAGCCCGGTATTCAATTCAGCATGCAAAGCACAGGCAAGGCACGAGTTGAAACGTTCCAAGGGATGGGAATGCCGTGGCCGTTGATTTACGGGCGCGCGCGAGCGCGGCCAATACGTGAGCCTACAGGTGCCGCGATGGTTAATGCTCCTCGAAAAGCCTCCGATAGTTTCGACTGCCTTGAGGTAAGCAAATGTAAAAACAAAAAACAAAAAACAAAAACGCGAGCGCGCGATGATCTGTAACAGCTGTAGTACGGCGGTTTTACTGCATCAGATTGTACTACGGCACGGAATCGGAATCGGAAGGCTTTTTGATTGATGCAACGCACGCAAAGTCACGATGTCGGTGGTTGGTGGGAGGAGGGGCAGCAGTTTTCGTTGAACAGGTGAATTTCAAGTCGCTTCACCGTTATTTCCACCTGACAAGGTATTTTTCACTTTTATTGAGCACAACCACATCTTAATCTGGAAGTATATGAAGTGTTCTAACCGATAAACAGAACGCTAGTCACCTAGGAATTGGTGAGGAATTAATTCCTTTTATGTTTGCGTTCATACAACAATTGCCTTGTTGAAAAATTAGCATTTTCAACGCTCACATTTTTACGAACATTCCCATTTGACACACAATCGTACGTCATCATACAGCTTTTTCTTCTAAAACGTTTACCTTCTGGTGGTAATAGTTGAC
>JXWZ01012955.1:0-16001 GCA_000956215.1 Anopheles farauti No. 4
CCCCTGTCCTCCCGTCCCGTCACACGAATCGTGTTTTGGTGGCGTGCGTGCGGCACACGAATTCGTCGCGCCCGGCAGGCATGGGCAATCGCTTCGATGACAATCGGCTGACGCTGCGGATACACCGTGGACGCGGTTCGACAACCGGCGTACCGGCGCACCACGAATCGCCCCACAGCAACGGCAGCACGCACAGCACGACGACCAGCATCGGCAGCGCGTCCCCGGAGCGGCTGTCTCGCTACTCGACCCGCGGCAAGCTGACCGGCGGGCATCATCACGCGGTCGCCCATCACGAGAAGATCAAGATCTCCGTCTCCTACCCGTCGACGGAGAACGTGGCGCAGAGCTGCCACAGCGTGGACGGCGGGTCGATGGTTGCGTCCGGTGGTGCGAGCGGTGCGAAGCTGCTGTATGCCGTCCACTACTCGTCGTCGAACGGGCGCGATAGTACCGCGTCGCAGATCTTTCGCCGCCCGTCAAAGGAGCAGCAGCAGATGAGCAGCGTGCTCGGCGGTTCGTCCCAATACCTGACGGTCTCGGAGCAGCAGCAGCAGCAGCAGCAGGATCGGCAAACGCAACAGCAGCAGCAGGGGCGACAGGAGCGTGGCAGTCTGTTATCGCCACGCGCCAGCAAGCGGATGGGCAAACGCAACATCAAGGCACAGGTGAAGCGCTTCCGGATGGAGACGAAGGCGGCGAAAACGCTCGCGATCATCGTCGGGCTGTTCGTGCTGTGCTGGCTGCCGTTCTTCACCATGTACCTGGTGCGTCCGTTCTGCGACGACTGCATCAACGAGCTGCTGTTCTCGATCGTGTTCTGGATCGGCTACTGCAACTCCGCCATCAACCCGATGATCTACGCGCTGTTCTCGAAGGACTTCAGGTTCGCGTTCAAGCGCATCATCTGCCGGTGCTTCTGCGCCGGTGGCCGGTACCAGGGGGCGGTTGGGGGAAGCCGCCGCGGATCGGATATGTCGCAGATGCGGGCGCATGGTGGCCGCACGCCGAGCATCTCGCCGAGTGCGGCCGCCCAGTCGCTGTGCGACGACAGCGATCCGGCGATCGGTGGCGATCTGTCCGACTCCAGATGACGAACGTCGTACGCACCGAGCATCAGCTCCACTTCGAGTCCGGGCTGCGGTATGATGTTGCTGCATGCGAGCGGCAGCGTTGCGCCCGGTTCGGGCGGCCAGCAGCAGCAGCAGCAGCAGCAGTACGGTGGTCGCAGTAGCAGCATCGGCAGTGTTGGGACTGTCGTCACCAGTGTGACGGGCTCCGCCAGTGCCACCACCAGCGTCACCACGACCACGGTGCGCACACCAAACGTGTACGATATCTGCCATCCACTCGTGATGGAAAACCCGGCCACCAGTGGCGGTGGCGGTGGTAGCAGTGGTAGTGGTGTTGGTGGTGGAAGTGGTGGAAGCGGCGGCAGTAGTGTTGGAGGTAGCTCCGGAGGTGCTGGTCTCGGAACACCCCTGCACGGGCACCCACTTGCTCCACTACCACCGCTGCGGGGCTGCCAGGAGTCCGATACATCACGCAGCCTCCGGCGTATCAACATTTGATCGTTTTGGGAGCGCTCCATCTGGCACTTCTGCGACCAGAGCTAGAGGAACGCTAGGAACACCCACCTGTACATGAACGCGAGCCAACCGTCACCCGCCATCATATCACGCACCAGCTGCGAGTTTGCTTTCCTCGCTTAACAGCCGGCTGAATAAGAGTGTTCGTTGCTGCTATTCAGCTGCACGACGGCGAAGCGGTTTCCCTTCAGGCCCGCCGTCCCGCGTGGCAAGCAACAAGCCGAATAAAAGCTGACGAGCAGGTGAATAGCAGCGGAGTAGCCATTTTTGCATCACCATCCAAACCACAGGCCGCGGTGAGGCACGAGAAGCTTTTTCGAGCGGGCGGGCGGCTGCATTTATGCACTAACTATCAGATATGTGTTATGTATGTATGTATTCTATACGGGTAATGACGGCCGACGGACTTGCTTCGGAAGCAAAACAAAACAAAAAGAAAACTCCGATATTAATGAGCTTCTCCACTTGGTGTGTTGCGGCCGCTCAACTACACCCTGGCTGCAGGCAATGGGGTTGGTAGGGAAGCGGGGAAAAATTGATTTAAGCAACAAAAACCAAACGCCCCTCAAGATATGCAACCGCGGCAAAGCCGGCCTCGGCCTCTCGACTCGCATTCCTGCTTTCTCGCCGTAGGTATTACGCTTTGTTGATGAGATTTAACAACAGGAAATGGACGATGGGACAGAGGGAAGAGTGCGCATTACGCAAATCACAACACCATTACAGCTAATTAGCTGGCAGTCAGCGCTACAAGGATCGGTGAAGCACGCAGGCAAAACAGACCAGTGGGCGTAGAAGCGGAAAAGTCAACATAAGTGTATGTTTGTGTATGAGTGTGTGCGTGTGTTTATGTGTGTGTATGCGAGAGAGAGGCAGTATGAGTGATGCGTGTGCACTTCTTCGTACTCGTGGTAGACGAGGATGGCTTCACGAAGAACGCTCGGAAAACAATACAAACAATTGTTTCAAAACAAAACAACAACATTTATCCAACGCATCACGTTCGGGAGCGGTTGAGAAGCGCTCGCTGTGCTCGTGTATGTGTGTGAAAAAGTGAGAGATAGCAGGATTGTTGTAAAGCAGCTGCAGCTGGAAAAGGATCGAGACGAGCTTTATGGGTTTGGCACATGAGATGATGAAGCGAACGGAAAACTGCGCCTCCGCGTTTGTTTGCATGAGAAAATTAAAACTCTTTCATATGCCGCACTACAAATTTCGGCAAAAAGATTGCAGTAAAGTAAAATATATAGCCAGAGCAACGACGAACTATACACAGCATGGGGAAGCGGATCGTGTTTCGTCTTCGGTTTCAACTGCGAGGGCCGATCACAGTGAGACCGTGTACGACTCGAGCTTCCAACGTGCGGCCTAGCGGCAGCTACGCGAGAACGTTGCGCCTGCAAGGTAGGCTACACGCGACGTTGAGGTGGACGTGTGTTGGTGGAGGAAGCAAGGTTAAGTAACAGCTAGCAGAAAAAGTAACACAAGAAACATGGTTTAATGAAATAGTGAGAAACAAACAAAAACTAGATAATAGAAAGATAAACTCTCATCCTCCTAAGCATGTGTACTTTTATACGAAGCAAGTCAACAGTGTATACAAATACATAAATATATACATCTATAGAGAGAGAGAGGTTATGTATATACATACAAACATCAGTCACGTGCACACATTATAAGCAAAGAGTACAATATGCGCCTACTAATTGTTGTTCTTGTTGTCTAGTTGATCTTCATGTCGTACGATATGGATGTAATGCATCCAAATAAGCAGCAATCCGCGGCTTAAGCGCAACAGCAGCCGAAAGCCAACGTGCTGTGTCTGAGGGTGCGGGTTCCCGGATTTTCCCCTTCTTAAAACCAGGAAAATCGAGGAAAACGAAAAGAAACAGCGCAGTTAACGAGTTACAATGACGCGCGGCAAGTGTATATTTATGGAAACATTTATTATCGTTACACTCGTTAGCGTGCGACTGCCTGGACGAAGCTCGAGCTCCGCAAACCTCGGGCTTTCTGTGGCGATGAGGAGGGTAACGTTTACATCGTGGATGGAGAGGAAGGAAAGGGTCTCAGGGCGATTCAGGAGGACGAGCCCTGTAAGCTACAGTATTCGTATTCGCTGCGGAAACGCGCCGCATCACTCAAAAACCACACCTGTTAAACAAATGTAAATGTAGCACTTCAGAAATACACTGAAACAAAACAGAAATCAAGCAAACAAAAAATCGATACAAATCTGTCCCGCGCAGAGATAAAGGGAACGAAGACATATAACAAAAAAAAAACTTCACTGCACACGAGGTGTATAATCTATTTGTCATAGCGTGGGCAGAAAAAATAGCGAAAGTGAATAGAAAAATTGACAAGCGCCTCCCGGATGGTGCAAAAAAAAAATGGGATAAACCATAGGAAAAGAAAGAAACATTTAGAATCAAAGAAGAAAATAGTGAAAGGGAGGAGGAATATGCAAACAAACAAAATAAACGTACAGAAACTTACATCATCTTGTGGCGAATGAGCAAACAGATGCAACCAAACAGAGAAAAAAAGCAAACACGCACACACTGGCACACGAAGCGAAACACAACCGAAACGCATACATATATACATATATTTTTAAAAATTCACAATATTTCGTCACTCTTTCTCGCTACCGAAAGGGAGGGCGAAAACACTAAAACTAATCCGTGTGCGCGGGCTAGTGTATCAATAGATCAATCCCTCCTTGCCTCATTCTTGCCTTTCCACTTCCTGCCGACCTCTCTGACCTAGCTCAAGGTTTCCGCTCTGTGTAGGTGTGTTAGTGTGTGCCATTCCGTAGCCGACGACGTGGACGGTGGACAAAACATTCACGCCGAGCGAGAAAAGAAAGTGATGGAAAGAATGAAAATAGTAATAGCTAAACCACGCACACAAACGGTAGCACGTTTGTCTAAGCTAAGCGCTTGGTGATAGCAAAACAGAAGCCATGCGAGCGAGAGCAACATATAGCGAAAAGTGAAAGAGCGAAGCAAACACGTCAGACAGCACCGGCCAACACCTTACCAGTGTGTCGTTTGTGTTGCGGCGGCAGCATTTCAAATAAACCAAATAAGACAAATAGATTCAATTTGTTCAAACAACATGAACTTGGTCGTGGTTTTGCTTGTTTTTTTTTGTGTGTGTTTTATTTACGATTAGCTTATCTACTACGCTTCGTTTCGATGCCGATTGAGAAAGAACTCCTATACGCTTATTTCTCTATTTGGAATGGATGTGTGTGTGTACTCAGGTGAGTGTTCTGTCAGTGGGTAAGTATAAACCCGCCACGGACGTAGAAGGATGACGGTGGTGTTCTCTCTGTCTCTACCTTTCGCTGCACTCGATTCGCCGAAGATGCTACACAATCAGTCTTATCTATCGTACAGGTGATCCCCGTCCCCGATTAAACTAGCTCCCCGAGGCCGGCGCTGGCCGGTTGGACAGCAGGTTCTTTTGGTGGCGTTTGATGCCAACACTGTGCACGTGAATCGGACGAGGACGATACGGAGGAGGTGGTGGAGCGGGGACCAGGTAGCATTTTGTGCGCGTAGTCGTCCTGCGCGGGTAGGCAGAGTAGTACGATCCCGGCGGCAAACAGGGCCACCAGCGCCATGTTCCATAGCACCCAGCCGAGCCCGATCGTGCGCAGCAACACCGGTAGTAACCGAACGCCGAGATACACCGAACCCCAGCTGATGGCGGTAGCGATCGTCCGTAACGCGAACAGGTTGTCGTCGGAGGCCTCCGCGGCTAGCAAAGTGGCGGGCAGTCGGTGTAGGCCGAGCCCGTACGCGACGTATAAAAGCGCGAAACAGTACAGCGGCCAGTCGGTGAGCGATTCGGTGAGATCGAGGGTGCGGGTACGCCGCTCGTGACAGTGCCACCCGAGGGCTAGTGAGGCAAGGGCGATGCAGAGGGCGCTGAGCGCCAGCAGAGGCCGGTGGAGACGCTGGGCGGCCGGAAGGTAGTGTGTGAGCGGCACGGTGACGGTGAAGGTGGCCACGACAAGAACGGCGGCTTCGGCGATGGCCGGCCGCTGCCCGGCCAGCTCGAGCAAATCGGCCAGGTAGAACAGCATCGGTACGGCACCGACGAACGCCTGGAAAGCGAACAATCCGAGCAGCGGAAGAAGCAGCGTCAGGTTGGATTGACGACGGACGGCTTCTAGTAGTCCCGGGCTGGGTTGCTGCCAACGGGCGAGACGCTCGTGCAGGGACGGCTGCTCGGTTGGTTCGTGGGTACGCTGGAGGATGGTGACCGCTTGGGAAACGCGTCCTGTTGCACATAGATAGCGAGCCGATTCGGGGAGAAAGAGCAGGCCCAAGAAACCGCAGGCTGGGAGGATGGCCCAGCGCACCGCGTTCCACAACGGATCGGATGGCGTGGGGAACAGGTCTGAAACGATGGGTGCGAAATCGTAGGGATTCATTTTGTCTATAGAAGCTCAAAGATTTTGTTTTTGTTTCTTGTCTTACCGGCACCGAATCGTAGCAGCACACCGAGAGGAAAGGCGGTCGCCAGCAGCACATCCACCGGTGGCCTTCGCTGTCCGCACGTCCCGAACTCGTCCACGTACGATGGCACGAGTGTGAAGGCGATACCGGCCGCGATGCCGGCGAAGACCCGGCCGGCACTAGCGCTCCAGAAGCACGTACCGTACGCGTCCAGCACGCTCGCACCGATCGCGAGCAAGGACGCGGTCAGCAGGTACGCTTTCGTGCCGATCCACCGGTAGCAGCGGTGGACCACACACGCCGTCACGGTGATCACGATCGCGGGCGTGGCGGCCAGCGAGATGGACCAGTTGTCCAGGAGGGGCAGGCGAGTGCCGGTGGTGCTGGTGCTGCCAATCGACCGGTGGATGGTTCCACTGCTCCAGCCAACCATCGTCCCGGCGGTGATGTAGGTAAGCGAAGCTGCGGGAAAGGAAATGTACGAACGGTGTGTTATTGGGAGAATCTGGCAACACTGCCCTTTTTAAGTGTCAAAACATGTTTTTCCATCTGCTGTCATTCGGGTGAAAAGTAAACAAAATAGTTTCTGTTTGCTTTGCAGTAGCAAATATTATTTGTTTACGGTGAGTTTCGTTTGATTATTACGAAAACAAGCGCTGTTCTAAAAGCATCGTATTTTAGAGGTTGTACTTGTTTTAGCCGATGCAACAAGAAAATAAGAGTGAGTAAAGAAAACAAAAACACACGCGTTCAAAGTTTATAGTTCGTGATACACAAATGAAATATTGTGCGTATTGCCTACGAGCGAATCTGCACTAAAAGCAACCTACCGCACGGTAGGTTGGCCCCCAGGGCAACAACACTTCGCGGAAATCGTTCCAAAAAGTTCCCATTTCGCCAACCACGCGTGGAAAGCGAAATCAAAACCGGAGGCAGCCGCGCGTGGGTGTCGAACGCTTTTGCACGCGGGTAAGGCGAGATGTATGCGAACACGTTCGAGCCTTGGGGGTGGGTTTTATGGAAAGTTTCCACCCGTGCCGTGTTGGGTGTACCTGACGTGCCCGTGTCAGACATTGCCGGTGCGTGTGTGTTTCTTGTGAAGGAAGGCTTCGGCGGTAGTGCGCGGGAAGACGGTGACGAGGCCACTTACCGACCAAGGTGTAGAGGATGGACGTCCAGCGTTCATCGAGGATTGGTTGCCGCATTTTCGCCGGTGTGGTGGCGTTACTGATACTACTGCTGCTGCTGCTGCTACTACTTTGATTGCTGATGATCCGCCTGGAAGAGTTCTGTTGCTGTACTTTGCCCAGTTCGCGGCCCATCACTCGCAACTAGCTTTAGGTACGAGGTTGAATGCTTAGTACTATCACACCGCTTTCCTGCGATTTTCCTCTCACTTTCACTTTAGGGCACTATTGGAGAAGGCTTCCTGACGTTACCGGGACAAAGCGTCAAACGTTCGGCGTGGTTCGTACGGCACTGCGAACGCTCGCCCAATCGACACTAGCCTAGAATGCTCCCGGGGCGGGTGAAAACTTATCACCCCGCGTTCCCGGGGTGTATCTCCCCCCTCACCATACCACCTTCCCCGTTTACCACTGCACGACAGCGCCAGCGGACGTTCGTAAAAAAAGACGTCGATAACCGGATCGACTTTCCGAATGAGGGCAGATGCCAAGAACGTGAATTTGGAATGGTTTGTTCTATAATAAAGCATCGAGTTTCCCGTTGCCGCTGATAAGGAATCGCAGGTTCCACTGCCGGCGCCGTCCCCGCCACCGCCGCCGTGCGTGTTTTGACGTTCGGCCGGGCGGGCACTGGCGGCGACGAGGACGGGACCCTGACAGCCGTCAATAATAAATAATTTAGTTGAATTATGCAGCCCGAAAGCGGCTGATAAGCCGCTGCTCCGAAAACTCACTCTCGTTCTCTCCCGCTCTATCGCAATCCGGCCGGCATGCTACAGTATTTTGGATGAAGCTGGATCGGTTCTTACAGTGAGAGAGACAGGGAGTGAGAGACGCCAACGAGTCACTTCCCGTCCGTCAGTCGAGCCGTCCGATTGCATATCGAACTCCGTTCCGTTTTCTCGACGCTCGTATTGATAACCGGACCTTTAGGATAGAAAAAGCTTGTGATGCAACTCCTCCTCTCTCGCTCCCCCTCATGTGTATAAAAGACACACTCGCGCGGAGCTAATCGTTCAGCTCACCGGCGTTGCGTTTGGCGATTAGCATTCTAGCGTGGCGTATCGCTCGAGAACGTAACTGACAGCGTACGCCGGGCACTGGTTTCTTATCGCCCCGTGCACGACAAGTGTGTTGGTGGCGGGGGTGCCTATCGGGGGGTGTGGACCACATCGTACGAGATGCTGCTGGTCCAATCCGTGGCCACCGATTGGACTCGTGACCGTGTGATCGAAGCCGACCTTCGACGAAGAAGTGCCTTTAGCAGTATACTATGACTATGACGAGTGCGGTATTTCCGTAGTATTTTTTTCACCCGTGCCGGTGCGGCGTCCCGTTTGAGGTTAGGAAAAACAATCTCATCTCGAGCGAACATGCGATCGTGCGATGGCGATTGGAGGCGGGTAAAAAAGTGTAGCGCCGATTAGGAGTCTGTTTACTTGTTTAGCATGTTCTGGTTGACGGTTGGCACCAAGTCATCCGGTGGTAACGTTCTAGAGCGCTCGGTTCGTCGAGAATACGGTACACGGGAGGATTGGTTCCAAGGTTTAGTGCAAAAATGCTGGTGCCTGATAAGGTAATGATGCGCGATGTTTGCGATCTGGCATGTAGGTCCGCGCACGAGCGTGAGTAATGTGTGCCGATTCCTTCTGTATGTCGTCTACGTTGACTTTTAAGAATTCTCAGTATGACAAATGCAAAGTCTAGAGAAATTTTCCCATCATCAATTAGATTATTAGCATGTAATTGAATCGAAATTCGGCATGTTATTACTCAAAAAGTTTGGATACATTATGGACATTATGTTCGTCAATAAAAAAAAACTAACTAGATATCTACTGGATATCAAAATGCGATTAAACATTCAAGAATATCTGTTTATTGAATCGATTTGCACAAACAATAACATCCACGTTGCACGCGCACACGTGCAACATAATCCAATTTCCAACGCATGGCTAATGAAATGCAATGTAATCACCAAGCCGTAATGCGAAAGGACCAACACACACACACACACACACAAAGATGGTACCCATTATGGTGTGCCTGCATACTTCCGGTTTCCAAAATTCCCTCTGCAGCGTGCACGTGTGCCGGATCGGCTGGAGAGCCGGGTGCCGCATTTCCAGCTCATTTCCTCCGGGCGAGTTGAGCTGATTGAAATGGCACGTCCGGCCGATACGATGACACGCGAAAAGGATGTCCAATTTGCATTCATACCTAAACATATGTGTGAGTGCGTATCGAGGATACGGTTGCCATCATCAGCATCATCATCGTCCTTACAGTACTGACAGTAATTATGTCGATCAATCCATCCAGCTGTCACACGCCGTTCGGTGCAACACCTGCCCGTACGACAACGACGTCGACGAGTCGCTTAATGGCGCTCCAAACAATAGCGCTCAAGTGGCCCGAACGATTAGACCTTAAAGTGTTGCCCCAACCAACACACACATATACACCGGAACCGGTCATTTGTCCTGCTGCGGTTGTCACGTGGTGGTGCGGTGCGAGCTTCACAGTTCAGTTGCGTTCCGGGCAGCTAGCCCGGAGCCGGAGCGGGCACAAATCTATTTTTAACCACCACCACCACCACCATTCGGCCGCGCTTCGAACCTTCTTGAATAGATTGAGCAAGTGCTATCTGGAGCGACATTGGTGCGGCAATGGGTAGGCTCACCCGGCGCCCGGCTAGGTAGGCAACACGCATCGCACGCACCGCACTGACAGCATCGGCGAAATTGAATTTGACTTTGGCGCCTTTTAACAGGGCCTGGGTCGTGGGGGTTGTACACTGGCATGCACGGAAACGAAACTTCTGTCCGGGGCACCGGACACAGCAAAGCGTGGGAATATCCATCGAGCTGACCGTCCCCGGTATCTCTGTCAGTGTCATCGACAAACCGGAAACCGACGAAACCGCAAAGCCAGCATGTTCTCTCCCATCCCAGGACCTAGGACTCCACTCGGGCACTCCGTAACGCATAGATTATACGAGGGAGAGTGTGAGTGAGAGTGAGAGAAGCAGATAGCGACGAAAAAGAACCGACTCGCACGATAGCGACTGCCATCGTAGCAGTTGCTGTCAGTTTTATCAGGGATGGTGTCGGGGCCCGAAGTTGGACAATTTATTAGAATGATATCGAATTTCACTTCCCCCGTCGGGGCATGGAAGTCAAGTTCCGTCAACTGCAGGCCTAGCTTCCGAGCTCGGGGAAGGTATGACACGAACATGGAGCGGAAATAGCAATCTGGGTCTCCCATACGTCGTACGTGCGGGTTGTTACATCCTACTCCAGCTCAGTGCAGAGATTGAGATATTGGATCCGCTTTGTGAATAATAAAAAAAAACTCAGATAGAAGCTTTTATGTTTCTAGCTTTAGTGTGTTATGGCCGATGCTAGGCGAAGCTTTAAACCGGCCATTTTGTGGCGTGCAAATATCGGATATAAACGTCCTAGAACGTTTGGTAGAGTCTATCATTTGCGTGTTACAAAAAGAATCTTTTCGAGTTTTGATTGCCAAGCGATGTCGTAAAGAAATTGAGCTCCTACTTCTCCGCTCAGCGTTACAAGGCGAATATTTAAAGCGCTTCAACCTGATCGGAATTAGGTAATACGTTTGGCGCTCACACCAGAAAGTATCCTTGTGCTGTTTGCATTGAAGACAGTTATTGCGTACTGTGTTGGGATGATGTAAAAATCTGTTGCCCAATCATGACCAGCATGTAAGCTTGTGTAAAACGACTCCACGTGCTGGCAAGAACACACCGTCTTATGTCACCGTGAGACGTGGACGTCAGCAAAGCGAAACAAAGCAACAACAAAAAAACACTAGGCATTAGATTTTCATTTGATTCATTTAGCAATAATAGCAATAATCGATTGTTTTTTTTTATTGATCATGTTCGTTCAGCGTGGCGTGGCGGGAGTGGGATGGATGGGCTGGGGTGTTGTGCGCTTTCAACACGGGTTGTTGTGCGTTGGAGGCGTCGCGCTCGTTTGCATCACTTTTCTCTTTTGCCGTTCGCTGTTCGTTCGCTTCTTTACTGTGATGTGTTGCGCTTGCATCGCACGGCAGTGGTTTGGTTCTGCACCTTGGTGCCTGGTTGGTCCCGAGCTGATCGTACGGGGTGACGGTGTGCTAACGCGCTCGCCTTCCGCCATCTTGCTTCGCATCCGTTCCGGGCGTTACAGTCCCCGGGTCGGGTCGATGACTTCCTTTTGTCGTGCGCATAAATGGGTTTTTCATTTGTCGAAAGGAGCGGAACGGGCTCGCTGCCAGCAGTGAGTGGCAGCTGTTTTGTTGGGTAGCTCAGGCGAGGCAAGAGTGCGCGTTGGAACACACGTCCAGGCACCTGGTGAGACGTGACACCTTCACTTACTTCCGGGCAGCTTAGCTATTCTTGGACAGTCGGAAAACTCCAAGCACCCGCGGATGTGTCTGCGATTCGCACTCAAAATGTACTAGCTGTTGTATCTCCTGTGTAGATATCCTGCCGTGCGATGGTTTGGATGGTTACGCCAGCGCAGCCCAGGTCCACCCCGAGTGGCCAAAGCGAAGCTGGGTTCTATACACGCGCCCACGCTGGCAAGAGGGAAGAGGTAAACAAACAGGGGAAAGCGGGGAGGATGGGCGCTGGTTGCTTTTTTTTTTTGAGTAATACTGGAAGACGAGCCATCTCCGCCTGACTCAATGATCATTTGGCCGTTTTGAGTTGGGGGGGGGGGGGGTATTACAAGGGGGGCAGCGTTTGAGTATTTGGTTCGAGTATTGTTAGGTTAGGCTCTTCTAAACGCGTTTCTATACATAACGACAAAGAGTGAGACAGAGAGAGTGAAAGTGTGTGTGTGTCGTCCTGGGGTTCTCTAGTAATGGTTGTCCCATCGGCCATCGTAGCTACCGTCGTCCTCGTGGTGGCTAGCCGGAGCCCAGGCACCGTGTCCGGCGCGGGCGCTCGCTTCCGCCAGCGCCACGTAATGGGCGGCCTTGGCGTGCTGGACCTCGGGCGTCTCCACCGGCACACCGTTGTGGATGACCGGGATGTGCTGCGGGTAGTACGAATGGGCATGGGCGGGAGCGTAACCGCCGGCTTTGGCCACCGCCGCAAAGTGGGCGGCCTTGGCGTGCTGCACTTCCGGCGTCTCGACCGGAACGCCGTTCTTGATCACCGGGATGTGCTGCGGGTAGTACGAGTGGGCATGGGAGACGGCAACCGGGGCGACGCCATGATGGTGGTTGGCACGGGCAGCGGCGTGGGCAGCGGCATGGGCGGCCTTAGCGTGGGCCACTTCGGGCGTATCGGCGACCGGGCCGGCCGGGTGAGCGTATCCGAGGGCCTTGGCGTGGGCGGCCGCGTGTTCCGCCTTGGCGTGCGCTACTTCCGGCGTGTCGAGCGGGACGCCATTGTGGCCGAGCACGACCGGGGCGGCCGCCGCGTACGTCCACGGAGCGTACAGCGAGCGCTTGTGGAGACGAGCCTTGGCGGCGGCATGGGCGGCAAAGTGAGCCGCCTTGGCGGCCTGCACTTCCGGCGTCTCGATCGGGGCACCGTTATGGCCGAGGACGACCGGGGCGTACGCGTACGCGTTCCAGGCGTGGTGCGGGACGGCATGGGCGATGGCATGCGGGGCCGGACCCTTCGGCAGGTTCGTGCCGGACACCTGGAAGCCGTGGATCGGATCGGCCGTGTACTTCACGCTCTGGACGTGACCGTTGGCGTCGACGTACGAGTAGCCACCGTGCGTGATACCGTGCGCATCCTTCGTCTCGTGCTTCTGCGAGTTCGGCTCGGCGTATCCGTACGAGTAGCCACCGATGCCATCGTGCGCTTGGTACTGCGACGACAGCGCCACACCGAGGTAGGAAGCGGAGGCTGTGGCCGATGCCAGCAGCAACACGGCAGATCCCAGAACCTGCACGGAGAGGAGAAAAGGGAGAGAGAGAGAGGGAGAGAAAGATAGGATGGGAACGATGAGAGACTAATCCAGAGTCTGTTGAGTGATGCGATGGGAGAGCTTTTGACAGGTACGCGCCACCGTGCGTGCCATGATTGATTGATTGATGTGTGCGTATGTATCTGCTGCGCTCCTGCTACTTACGAAAGCCTTCATTGTGATGTCACGAAACGACACTTTTACTAAACGCACACACAAAGGACACTAAACCGCACACGCGCACGCACTGTTCGCTTCACTGTTCCTGCTGGTTGATCGGATGTAAGCGGTTGTTCTGCAGGGAGCAAACACTTCGCAGCAGCGCTAGTAGTGGATTTTGAGTGCTGAAACCTCCTAGGAGCGTAGGACTCTAGGACTGTTTGCGGACTGTGCCTCAACAATGCGTCCGGGCAGGGTTTTATAGTGGCCGACCGCCGTACACACACGCTCGCTTCAGCCGTTTACCCCTCCCGGAGCGTAGCCGAGCGAACCGAACCTAACGATCACTTCGGCAGGAGGGGCTCTCTAACCGAAACGCAAGCTACCGTGTCGTCTCCTCCTCGGCGCTCGCGCTAACCGACACGCACCCGTCGCTCTCCCCGTGCTGCTGTTGCCGGAAAGTGTTACTGCTCCCCTAATCTCGATCGATCGATATTGGTTTTGCGCTTGCGTGTGCGGCTGTTTGTGTGTGTGTGTGTGTGTGTGTGTGTGGTTTGGTCTTCGTTGCGCCATGTGCTCGCCCTGGGTGCTCCAGGGCAGTCACCAGGTTTGTCAGGTGGATTCAGGCGCCTGATCTTTCTCGGCCAGAAGATCAATCGGCGGAAGAACCTAACTAATAATGCGCTTTTGAGGTTAGATTTTAACTAACCCTCCAACGTGATGAAGTTGCATTTGATTTACAAAATATTAAATTTATTTATCTTTAATGTTAGTATCATTCAACCGTTCTGTGTTTGCTTTCATTTATGTACGTTTCTTTAGAAGATAGTCTAGAACATTGTGTACATATTTCATCTAAATGTTGTGCAAATGTTACTTGAAATAAGATTATTATTAAAAAAAAAAAAGTACAACAAAATCTTGACTTCATTTTTCATATTTTTTGTTATTTTTCAACATTTTGTTTAATTGTCTATCTAGCATTTGTTTGTTAGTATTATTGTGCATGTAAATTCGAAAGTCAATTCTAGCGTTGTTGACAATGGTGGGTCATAAGGGCATGAGAGTACGATTTTGAAATCAGATGTCTGAGACTTAATAGTATGTAGTAATAAATATTCTTAAGAAACCAACACATCCGTTGCTTTTAAGTTTTTTTCGACATATTTATCTTTTAAACATATAGTGTAAAATTGTCAAAAAAGTGCTTTTACACAGTGTAACTGCGGACTATAAAACACCTCATGGAATGGAATAACATCGAACTGTAATGTACGTCGTTCTGGAGACACACGCCAATCCAATCGCCTTTCATTCTTCTTTGGTCGGTGGGTATTTTTTTTTTGGTACGAGCATATGCTCCACGGCGCGGCAAGTTACCGGATCAGACCTCCTCCCTCTCTATCTCGCGCACTCGGTGCAACAGGGCGTGTTGCGAGCGGGTGGAGGTTACAAAGACGCCGTGCATGGTGCATACAGGAAAAGAATTCCGCTTAGTCGTTCAAACACCAGCACCAGGGGGACCAGGTCCATCTGGGGGTCTTTCACTCTCCAGAAGTTGGAAGGACGGCCAATGGAGTGAAACGTGCTCCCTGGCCATATTACCACACCCCCTGCCACAGTTGTGTAGGTGGATTGGGCATTCGTGCCAGGTGCCGGGGCAGCTCCAGCCACTGCTCAGGTGATGAAGTAATGAGAACGTGCCCCAGCGTGGACCTCAAAAACCCAAGACGGGAGGGACGACGAATGGCTTTATTTAATGCACCGGGTGCGCGCGCCCGCTCGCCGTTCATTATTTTTACTCCACTTTTTGTTTGCTTCTTCTTCTCCTCTCCATCATTCGCTTTCATTCAAGTTTTGCGCTGCCCTCCGCAGTGCTATTGCGCATCGAATTATCTGGTTTGGGCCGTTCGCGTGAGCAGACCCGGGTGCATTAGGCTGCACCGGCGCTGCTGTATTTCTGGCTGTGTGGGGATGTTTTTTTTGTTGTTGTTGAAAGGTGAATATATGGATCGATGCACATGAGGCAACCGAAGAACGGAACCGAAACCGAAACCGAAACCGAGGGAAAGTAAGGGCAGTTCTGCTGGAGCGCGTCCGCATCAGAACGAACGACAGGCTTTTGTTTTGGTCTGCTGGACACTCCGGAAGTGTGGTGGATTCAGTGACATACCTGTTAGGGACACTCACCAACTCCTGCAGGAAGTTTTACGAATTTCCAATCCGATAGGCGACATGTGAATGTCTATTCGTACATATTGAGTGTTCCATGTCATATATTTCAACGAACGAATTACAAGATTACGAGAATAAGTCGAATCAAATTAAAGTCTAAAGTGAGTACCTAAAGTCTACAACATAGTCTTAACGTCTAGAATAACTCCTGTAGGTTATGGACAAGGTTTTAAAAGCAGCTTCTAGCAACTAGCAATGATCTGGTTCCAAGTGAGCGTGAGCGTTCCAAGATGTCCAAGGTCTCGAGAAGCCTCTCCGTAAGCTCTGATGAACGATTACGTTGTGATCCAATGTGCGAACGATTTTCACAACAGCTTCGGGAAAGCAAAACCTCCAATCATTTCTAACAACACAAAGCGGGAGCGGCGGAAAACTCTCCGCCAGCAAATCTTTAGGCAACGGCGGAAAGCC
>JXWZ01012956.1:0-29058 GCA_000956215.1 Anopheles farauti No. 4
TGCCGGGGGTTTCGGGACCCTTGGGGAATACGGTTTCGGCTTCGACTTTCCGTGCCGGGGGGCACTTGACGTGTGGAAAGTGAAAGGGTTAGCCGCACACAAACACACACGGCGTGAGCATGATCGATTTATGTTGTTTCACTCGTTTTGTGTGTGTGTGTGTGTGTGTGGTGCGGAAAACCTTCGCCGAACAGCGCACCCACCCCGAACCCGGCCCCGGAACGTCGCAACAAAAGGCGAAGAATTCAATAAAAACTTTATCAAGCGATGATTTATTTCATCATTTCCGATTGACTTTCCCAACGGCTGGGTCGCCTTTGAGTTTGCTTTTGTTCGGCGCGGGAAGAAAGGGGGCGGCAGGTGGTTTCTTCTTCCCGGAGGGGGGGGGGGGGGGGGGGGGGGGGAGAGGGAAAAGCTCCCGCCAAAAACACCATATTGCCACTCGTATATCACACTGATTAACGTGTGTTTGGGGAGCAGAAGGGAGGGGTGAGAGGGAAGAGGGGGAAGAAACGACAAAAGGAGAAAGGTAGGAATTGTCTAAACGACCGAGAAACAAGCAACGGTAGCAATAACAGAAGGCAATTAAAGTCGGTAACACGCGTTATTTTAGTGGTAGGTAACGCATCGTGCATACATCTAGGCGCATTAATAGTGCAATGTGGGTTCCATATTCATAAGGTTTCGAAACTAAAGTCTCGGTTAAGTTTCCTTCATAGAATTGCATACAAATTTCGATTTTTTTTCAAAATAAAAATAATTTCATGATATAAAAAAGCAACATTTACATACATTAAGGCGTCGTGTTTCTATATGATGCCAAGGTTTAATATTAAGATTCAAAATGTGATTTTAACTATTTTCTTATTTGTTTATTTTTTTAGCAATTATTGTAATAAAAATAGTTTTTTTTTTCAAATATTGCATACCTTTAGGCGTTGGATATCAAATTCATACAAATGCTAATTGGAATTGAATTTTGGAATCGAACTATTTAGTTACATCAGACTATTTTATTTATCTCTTATGTTAGTTACATCTCATTTTAGTTATGTTATAATTGTAACATTCAACCATTGTCTACCTTTAGGCGTTAGGTTTGCTTCCCATGCATCCGAAAAACGGCTCGCTTGGTTGGAGCGGCACCTGAAGCGGCAAAATGGTTGTGCTCAACGCACCTGGACGGATGGGCGCACCCGTCCAGAGCGATCGCTGCCACCGGGCAAAGCCCGAAGTTCATTAGAAGATTTATGCGACGCGTTAAAGCTTTTGTTTCGCGCGCGCGCCGGCGTTGGCGGCAATGAAGATATACGTTTTACGATTATTGCCGTAAATTTCGGCCGAAGAACGGCAGGAAGAACTTGGCGCCGGTAGGCCCCGTTTGTTTTTCTTTTCCCGCCCGCCACGCAAAAGCGTTTGAAATAACGAAACCGTTTGTGGTGGATGTTGTTTTCTTTTCTCGCTGCTTTTTTTTCGTTGTTTTCGCTGCTTCCACAGCCGCCTCACACTCGTTTTTATTTTTCTTCGCTCAACTGCGAAACGAGCGCTTCCTCCGCTGGAGCGAGCCAAGAAACTAAGTACATCAATCATTTTTACAGTCTATTTCGCTGACAACCTTAACTAAAAGTATACGTGTAATGCGTGTGAATACGTGTGATCATTCGCACGACGATGTGTGCATGTCGGGGTATCCTTTTACGTTTTTTTCCCCCCACGCACCCTTCGTCTACCTTCCCGAGCAAGACGCAGGTGGCAGCCCGAGAGGACAGGTTGTTTTATCGCTCGCACGGTGCTTCCCTTTTTTTTACACTTTCCCTCCCGGTTATGGTTATGCGCGCGGGGGTGGGAATGGGCGATTCCTTTCCCGCTCCCTTTCCTCCAACTTGACCCACTTCCGAGCACGATTTCTCCCGCGGGCAGGCACGCTCCAGCAGCAGGACGCCTCGAGGCACGTTAGAACCCTCCCCCCTTCTCCTCCCTCCCCACTCGTTCCCCACGTTTTGTGTGGCTTTTATTCGAATTTTATTCGACAGAAAGGATCAAGCAGGTGGAAGAAGCACCAGACGCTCCTTCTCCTGTCGCTCCCACCCACCGTCCCTACCGGGAGACATTAACAATCCTTTAAAGAGGCAATCTGGTTGCAAACGATCTTAAAATAAACACGAGAATAAGCCCGCCCGACTGACTTCGAGTCGGCGAATGTTGGCGAGCGGAACGACCCAAGACGAGTTGTGAGAGGGAGAGAGTGAGAGAGAGTGAAAAAAAACACACCCAGAAATAAAAAGGGGAAAAATGGTTGCAGGCACGGGTGGGCGAGACCGCAAATACATAAAGATAAAGGCACGGGAGTAAAGCCACTCTCGCCACCGATCGGCCGCCGGGACGGTGGGAGCGTTTCAGGAAATTAGAATCGCAATAAAAATTTGCATAAACGTCGTTACACTGTCCGGAAAATGGTGCTCGCGCTTGTTAGATGTGATGTTGGATGGATGTTTCTGTTTCCTTTTTTTTGCTTTTTTGTGGTGCTTTCCTTTTTGTTTGCCTGCCTTCGTCGCTTCATTGGCGATGCGTTATCGTACGGTCGTTTCGTGCACACCGCTCCATGATGATCATGTTCGCGTCCACCAGCCGCTGTTCACACCGGGCTCGATTACAATCGAGTGCCAACGCGGTACGTTCCGCTTGCCAGACCGGGGCAGGTTTCCGCAACGCTTGCTTAACCCCTTAGGAGTGGTCGGCGGTTGCGATGCGAAAGCCGTTTGTAGTCGTGAAGATTGGATGTGAGAAGTAGTGGCACACAAATTGCATAACCAAAGGCGCTCGATAGCGCATCATGCTCTTAAAGCGTTTTATTGCACGATTTTCAAAGGAATGGTTACTGATTCATTCTATATAAAAATAATAAATTATTAAGATTTTTTTGTACGAAATACCTGGAATAATTTGGTAGATTTGATTAAAATATCAAACAAAAACATTGCATAATCAAAGGCGCGTACTTTTCTCTTAAAGTGTTTTATATCGATTTTTATACCAAAAATACTAAATTAAAATGCTCTAGCATGCTAAGTTGTTTAAACTTAACTTTTTTTTATTTCTTTACAAGAAATATTTAAATTGCATATCCAATGCAAAAAATAGTTACAAATTCTGAATTAACTATTAGTTCTAAGAAAATAAGTTTTATATTTTTTTGCAAATTAAAAAAAAATGTAGACAGAAAAAGATTTAAAAAATATAAAGATTATGTAATAAGCCCCCAAGGGTTGTTCTGGCCAACTGGATCATCATCATGATGGCTAGCAGGTTTTTTTTTTTCAAACAGATTCCACCAGAACATAATAGCATTAAATCGTTTATCTTCACCTTTTCTACCGCTGTGTTTCAGCTTTCAGAAGCGAAAGCAAGAGTCTGGCTGGTATTTGCTCCGGACGTTTCCTTCCACCCAGCATCCGCCGCGTGTACGTGACATCTTCAGTTTTTCGGAAAATGCAGCTGCAGTCGGAGCATCCAAACAAAACAAAAAATGTAAGTCCTGCGAAAAGCTCCGCCTAGAAGTCACAGCGGGCGCGCCAGAGCGAGCGGGCGTGCTGGAAAGTTAGGTTCGCTTGGAGCCAGAGCGAGAGCGCTACTAAAGCCCTGGTCCCGTACCACGCCCTCTCGCTTGGGTCGGGGCCGTCTTTAGCTTTCGCCGGTCGGTGCAGGTCCTTATGTACACATGGGCATCGGCCGGTGGTCAGTTGGAGCTTTTTGGCCCGTTGGAAGGACGTTCGTTCGGTCCGCAACGATGGCTGAACTACCTTTGGCTGCTGAGCAACCCACATATCTTCGACGTCTTTTGAAGCCCGGATCCTTTGCGGAGAAAACAATACCCTCACACCACCGCAGCGCAACAATTGAAGAATGTCGGCAAGAGGGAAACCGTTGTAAGAAAATTAGCTCCAACCCCCGGGGCAGGAGATTTAAGAAGTGTTAGTTTGGCGAGTGGAGACAGAAAAACGGACGAAGGACCATTAGTCAGGGAGTCCGCAAAACCCGAAAGCGTCTTCTGATAAGCGTGTCCTGTTTGCTTAGGACGGGACCGTCCGCTACCGTATCGGGGCAGCCCGTATTGAACCCCCTGTGTGTGTGTGTGTGTGTGTGCGTGCGTGTATGTCTCGGCGTCTGCCGAGAAAACTTCCCGGGCCAAGGAGTTGCCGGGGAAAAAGTTCTCCAAAACGTTCTCAGGGCTCTGGGACTATCGCACGGCCAGGATCTTGTTTCTTAATTAAACTTTTGTTTACCCGTCCGGCCGGCCACAGCAAGAGAGAGAGAGAGAGAGAGGAAGAGAGAGAGGGAGAGATGCAACCCTGATATGAGTTTTTCGAGATTCGATGGGTTGGGGCGAAGTGGCCGCTTCGGACATTTGTGGAGCACGCACGCACACACGCTTTTTACAGACAGGAGCACAAAAACCCTCGTCAGCCGTACGCCTTTGCAGTGCAGTTGGCCGCCATTTGACAGTTCTTTGATACACACGTGCACACGGTCCGGCCGGCAAGCATGCAGCCAACGTCCGGTGCCTGAGTAGTTGGTCCTGGTGCCGAGTAAGCGATAAACGATTGACCGATAACACGCACACGCGGTCGCGCGCAACCGTAGCAAACGCGCAAATAAATCGTCCACCGAAAAACCATAATTAAATTAATGACGCCCGCTAAGCCGCCGGCCCAGTGATTGCCCGGAACCGTGCGGCGTGCGGCCATTTTTTCCCCCCGCCCCGGGAAGCATCACTGCGCTCTTCATTATCTGCTCTTTAATCCCTGGCCGCAATGATTGTCGATGTCATTGTTGCGGTGTTTATCGGTTGTTTTTACGGTGTTGAATAATGCAACGGTAGTATGTGTTTTTGTGTGTGTGCGCGCGCCTGTGCTTGTGTGTCGGAGGTGTATCATTATTGCGCTTTTCTGTTGTTGCTGTTGTTGCTCCTTTTTGGATCCGGTTCGGTGGTGTGAGGAGCCAATGTTTACCTCCCGTGGGACTCACGCACGGTACGCGGTGAGATAAACGCGTGAGATAATGCGTTTCGCTGGGCTTTCCGGTTCGAAGGTGTGGAATGATATGTTCACGTTGCATTGGTAGACAGAGAGAGCAAGACTGATGTTCTGGACTATGGTGCATTTAAGTTATTGAGAAGATCTTGAAGATGTTGGTTGTGGAAATGTTTACAATATTTCAAGAATTTCCTGGCAGTTTTGCACAGAAGTTGAAGTATTGAAACTAAATGCAGGATTTATTCCTGCAAGATCCTAGGTGTTCATTCCAACTCTCAGATCTATAGGTTCTGGAGAACTTCAAGGTTATTTGATGATCTTGTTGGAAATCGTAGTATCCAATAATTTAATCAGTTAGTTTCGACGTACATGATATACATAGCAACCAGTAGGGTATAAATATGCTGTGTGCAATACGAACTAGCTGAGTTAATAAACCACCAGTGAAAGGTTACAACCTGGTTTTCAATAGATCTTCATAGTAAGAACATTTGGACTTTCCATAAGGGTGGATTTCCAAGACCTAGTACCTTAAATTATTTTAAAGTTTGATCCAGAAAGTCCAGAATAGGTGGATCCAAACGGAGTACTTTAAAATTTCTGTACTTCCTGCAGTCATCCATCGAGCCATAAGGTTTTCAAGGCGGAGAAGAGCATCCGAGTATTTGGCGAAATCGGAACGTTTAGGATACTTCAAGCATTTCTTCGTTTGGATGTGATGGATTTCTATAACTTACTACTGAGATCTGCTCCTACAAACCTAGAAGATCCTATTGTAATCCAACTATTTCTGTATACTTCTCTTCAACACCCACGTGTCCCATCGCGCATTGAATGATACCCCTCCAACAGTGTGGCGTGTGACCATGGTCACGCGTTTAACACATACCCATTAATCATGGGTGCAATCGGGTCGTTGCGCCGCGATAAAGCGGCACTCATTGTTGTGCCCGATCATGCTTCCGGTGGGACAAACCCGGCTACAATTGAATTCTCCACATGATGATTGATGACGATCGTGGCGTCCCGCGCGACCGAAGAGTTAGTTCCTGCGCGAGACTGAGAAGTGTCTCCTACAAACCCCCGTCGGAAATCGGTGCGGTATCGTTCTCCCACCTTCTCCTCTCAGCTGACAGATCAATTAACGTGACGCGAAAGCGAGTGTGACAACCAAGGAGGGGGGGGCGCGGGGAAAGTGCGAAAGTTTCTGGTGCCTGGTTTTGGCCCGCGGCAGAAACTTCTTCCGTCAGAAGTCGAAGTTCATTTAGTGGAAAACGCTGCTCGCTGTCACGCCGGCGTGGGCTCAGTTTCGTGCCCCGTACGGAAACGAGACATGACACCCGGGCCGGGAATGACAAACCGTCCCCGCCCCTGCCCCCACCGTGGTTCATTCATAAGTGGAAATTTGGTATAGAAATTATATCTGAAATTAACATCTTTATTGTTATCTTCGTCTACTTTTTCTGCGAGTTCCCTTCTCCCCCCCCCCTCCAGCAGCCGGGCGGGGGGTGTGTCGCGCGCGCGTTTCGTTGACATCAGAAACCCTTCGAAAACCGGTTTTGGTTTCCGGAAGTGCCGGGGCACCCCTCGCCGGAGCTTCCACCGCCGCCGTGTGGGATATTTAATATGCGCAGAAAAGTTTCTTGTACGTCGGGATGGGGAGGTGTTTTGACGCAGTGAGTGTGTGTAGTGTATTTGTGGTTCAGGCTTCGAAGAATGGTTATTATGTCATCTCGTGCGATGTGCTTCCCCCTTCCAGCTTCCAGCGCCCTGGATGTATCTATTAACGTCACGGCCGTCTGAATATCAGATTCATTTGTTCGGCACTCTGCGAGACACATTCTCTCGGTTGCGAAGTTTAGACGTCTCCGCTTCCAGCGCCCCATCCACGCACTTCAGGTGCCTTAGGGCATAAGCACACACATACATGCGTCGCGGCTTCCGGCCCCGGAAAGCCCATTACAGCGAATCGAATGACAACGGTAACAATAAAATCCTGATCACGGTGCGTTCTTTAAAGGGAAACCCGGGTTCGGTTGGAGCAGGCGACGGAAGCACCTACTCCGCGGTTTTGTAAAGCGCGGAAATTAATAAAATCAAAACCAAAAGTTTCCACTTGTCTCCCTGCCTCAGCTAAGTGTCAACCCGTGCGTGTGTGACGTGCTACTCCTGCTGGAAAGGTGTCTACCACGGTGAAGTTTATAATAGTATGCAGGTGGATTATGACGGCGGCGTCCGCTAATGGTACGGCCCGGGGATCGGGGATCGATTTCGGGCGACACAATATGCCGGGCGTTTATGCAAAGTGCAAACTTGGAATAATGAACACAGCTGCTCGTTTAGGCCCGCAGTTTCCGCGCCCGGAATACAAATGGGACCGGGTTTCACACGCGCGCACGCCGCCCGGAAGCTAATTGCTGGACGCTGGGAGCGGATCCTGCGCTCGTGCTGAAGTTTTAAACCGATTTCGGAGTGATAAATTTCTCCGAACGTAGCACGCCCGGCACAACACGCGCACGAACGCAAAATCAATCATTTAGCTCCCAATCAAAAGTTAATAAATCGATACGACGTGGAATATTCGAAACCGGCGGTGCGTGGAAGCACATGGTTTCGGTGCTGCGCCGATTGCCTACCATTCGGGCGCACCCGAATGCCCGCGGTGGGACGTGCCTGCTACGTGCCCTCGCCGCCCGGCGCTTTACGATTATTGCACCGAAATCAAATCTTCAAAAATCATCAAATTTTAAAAACCATTGGCCGTTGTTTGCTCAACCCGTGGCGGATGCGGCCGAGATCTTGACGACGCGACGGTCTGTAAGACATTGTGCCGTTTTCGGTCGGGGGGGTTACCGATTCGCACTGATGTACACGTCGCACCCGAAATAAAGGGGTTGTAAAATCCTTCGCCGGCGAATCTTCATCCATTATGAATGCGGTGCGGTACGGTGGGGGAAGACAACGTTGGCGGTGTGGTTTTAGGGCGCCCGAGCGCCTTTACCAAATCTCGTTCCACGGCTGACCCGGCGGCGGGTGCGATTGTATGCTTTTTGTTTCCCCCTTCCGCGCGCGACGCCTTATCCGCATGCCGAGAAAACGACGTGTTCGTTTTCTGTTGCTTCTGCCGATTTGTTTTGTTTCCCCACGGTTTCGATTTAATCTCGTATTCGCACTTGCCTTACGTGCGTGTGCGTGCTGGGAATTGCTAAAATTGTTCGGCGGCTGCCGATTGTGTGATTCTTTCCTTGCTTTTATTGAGTGGACAAGGTGGTTGAAATGGAGATGAAACTAGAGTGCGCTGGTTATTTTTTTTCCCCCGCAGTAAAGTAGAAACATGTAAAATTGACTAGCGAAAATGGCTTTTTAACCCAAATACGTGTTTTGTTTAGAGTCATACTTATGTTTAGTATGTTTAAATCAGTATAACAACCAATTTTTTACGTGTCGATCGCAACTTACCTACTTGTTGGGTTTGTTTACAAGCAATGCGCTTGTATACTTTCCACTCTACACGCAAATGTCAAAACAAATTATCGCAGAGCGAAACTACTTCTTATGACACCAGTAATCGACTGCCAACGTTAAATCTACACCAAAATACGTGCAAAACCACAAATGCGACGCACAAATAAAATCGAAAAAAGTAACAATGTTTTTGCTACCGTGTTTTCCCCCTTCTCCCGACGCTGCTGCTGCTGTAAATTGGACCATGTTTTATGAGCCCCACCACCACCACCACCGGACCACCTGTCATTGCGTGACGCTGCGTATTTTGATTCTCTGCCAAACCCCGGCCGTGGAAAATGGAATTTTCGACTATTTGATTCCGCGCGCGCGTGTGTGTGCGCTGCCTACCGCCATCGGAATAGAAATCTCACCGCGTTCACCCGGAGCACCGGCGGCCGCGGGTCGCAGGTGCGTACGGTGAGCGGAAAACAACAAATCGGGATGGAATCAGCGTTGTGCGTTTTTTTTCTTCCTATTTACTCGCGTTTATTTGTTTCTATGCCGGTGCTTCGCTATTTTGATTTTTATTTGCTGCCTTCCGGCGGCCGGAAGCGCACACCGCCATCTAGCGGGAGCCCGAGCCAAGGAGCCAACGCCGCTCCGTGAGCCATCTAAGCCGAGGTTTTCGATTTCGGAAGCCAACCCGGACCGGAAATGAGAGTTTTTTAATATTTATACGCAGTGACATAGCGCCGCAGCGGCTGAATGGTGTTCCGGGGACGTTCAAGTACGGATGCAGCGCCGGTGTAAACTGTCGTCCGAACGGTGGACCACTCTCGAGCACACCCCGCACTGGCGGGCGAAGGGTGGATCTCTGGATGGTCCATTGTCAATTGTCATATTTTGCGGTATCAATATTACATAAGAGGAAGGTAATTGAATGTCGTTGTCCCTTCGTGTGCAGGAGCAGGTAGCTCCGGCAGGTCCGGCCCATTTGAACCTTTCCATCCCATCCACTTCTTGATGCGGAGCGGAAGGGGGAAGCCGTTTAGCATCCGGTGTGTTCGGTGTGTTTTTGTTACACCCTCCAAGCCCCGAGTGCACCAAGCCCTCCGGAATGTCCGGGCCGCTCCGGACGTAGTCTGACAGGTTTTGGACTAAAAAAAAAAAAGCAAATCAAAACAAAAACAAAAACAATGAAAAAAGTGTCCTTCTCGTCGAGTCGGGGCCGATGAAGAACAAGACGACCAAGTACCGTCATTTCCGGTCCCGGGATGCGGTACTACATGCCGCGGGGAAGGCCGGAAATCGTTCGAAACAACCCGAACGGAGAAGCAACCGCCACCGGGAACGGGAAGCGAAAAGTGCAATCGCGCAGGAGTGTTTTTTTTTGTCTTTCTATCGTTGCCCGGCTTGACTTTCTCACCGGCAGAGAAGCCAACAGGTTTTTAGGGGTCAGGTTGCCCCGTTCAGCGGCGAGAAGGATGTCACCGATGGATAGAGTGCACAATCAAAACTAAACAAAACAAAAAAACAACAGCCAACAGCGCCGACTTTCGGAAATGGCATGACAGCGCGCAGACTAGCTGTCACTTTGGTGGGTTGTGTTTGTTTTGGTTTTCTTTCTGGCGGCTCTCTTTCTTTCGCACACCTGCACACCGAGAACAGGTGTGCTAGGCGAGATGACAGCAGCGTTGATTTCTCTATCGGACTCCGTCCAAAAATGTCCCTTAAAACGTAGGAGAGGCTCCATTGCCTACTACAACTTTTGCGTGAAGGTATCATTCGCTTCTCTACAACACTTTTTTCGCTTTTACAGCTTTTTCTTTTGTTTTCAGCAAGTGCTCAGTGGCACCGGTGAACATAACAGCTACAGATTGGGTAATTATCTGTATGTGTGCGTGGATGTGTGAGTTTTCTGGATGGTTTGTCTAGCTGTCGGCAACGGAGTGGCCGTCTGTCGATTATGGATCTTCTCCTCTGCGGCGGACGTGTGGAGCATGTGTGAAAGGAACCATTTTTCGGGCCAATTGAATAACGACTCGCCCGTCTTCCGGTTGCTCCGGCCGCTCACGCTCAGCCGGCTTTTGAAAACCCTACCGCGCTGCTGACTTCGGTGAGGTTAACCGAGCAAGAAGCTAGTTAAAATTTCCAGCCTGATTAGCCAGGCGGCCCCATGTGCCGTGACACTGGAAAACGAGGGCTTTGTGTGTTGCCTCCTCCCCTTTCCTTCCCCGCCACGCTCGGCAGAGATAAAACTGTCACAAAACTAGCAACTAACCGAACCCATCCCCCAAGGGAACGGCTACAAATCTCGGCCAGTTCTTCTTCGGCAAGTCAAGCGAAAGTTAAAACCCCCCTCCCGTTTCCCACCGGGCAGGCGCTGCGACACCCCGAAATGGGAAACGTCATTGTACGGTGATAAGGGTTATTTGATGAGCTTCTGCGCGCCCGCTTCCGCTTCCCGCACCGAAAACTGGCAACCGAACCCGGCAGGGGGCGGCAAATAAAACAAATTCATCGCTTTAAAACTTCATCTTCATCGGGCGTCGGGAGCTCGTGTACGGTGCGGTGTACTTTCACCGGCGCCGGTATGAGGCTAAATTGAGGCTATCTTCCCAGCCCACCGCGTGCCCTGTGCCGGGCGAACCCTTTTTTCCGCGAGACGCGATCAACCGAGCACATCGGCAATGGCGACAACAACAATAAAAAAAACACGGCACAGGCCATGCCAACCTTACGCGGAGGGCCTGGAGAGGACCTCATACACTCACACACACACACACACATACACCTAGCGAACCAGAACCAAGTGCCAACGACTCCCTTCGCTGCTATAAAATATAATTAAAATTACAACTAGATAATTTGAATTCAAAACGAGACTCGAGAAAACATTCCCCGAGTCGCGTTATCTTGTGTCCCTCGGTCTCGGGACATTCTGGGCGTGCCATTCCTTTCCCAGCGCTTTTTTTGTTACTATCTTCCCTTTCTACCGTGCTTGCCGGTGCCCGGTTGACACAGCGGATTTGCCGAGACGCAAAAAGGCAATGAGGCACAAACAAACAAAAACATTCCTCCGACTCGTACCGATTTGTGTACGCAATCCCTCCGAAAACGCCGGAGCATTTCGGGGTTGTTGTTGCCCTTTTTTTTATTGCGTTACGAGCGCGTTATCATTCGCTGAGATTCCCGCACAGGGTTGATAATCCTTTACCGCGCGCGTTGCGCACTATGGGCCACCGGGGTTTGACGAAACGCACAGCAAATTGTATAAAGAGCGTGACTGTGCAATGCGCGTTGCATAACTTTCAGGCGAAAACCGAAACCAATCGAGAAGCATGCAATCCAAATTGTTTTAACGATTTCGACACGATGGTTTGCATACTTTCAGACGCAAAACACCTTCCTTTCGGCTTGAACTGATAAAAAGCAGAAAAAAGGCCACTCCTTCAGCCCATAGTGTGGTGACAAAACTGAACTTTACAACCGAATAACCACCGTAGCGCCCGAGTACCAAAAAAAAGAAAAACAACCAAAACGCCTGGCACCAATCCCAGAAGAACAACTTTCTTCCTGCTCTCTGTCCACGCGTAACAGAGCGCATTACAAGGCGCTACGAACGCTTGACGCTGCGAGGGAAAGGGGAAGAAATAAAATAAAAATTAAATAGATTAAGATAATATTGTGCGATTGCGTCTTCTGGGCGGCCTGTCGTCGTACCGCACAGCACGGATAATTAGCTGCCGTGGTGTGGGGTGGGCGGGGTGGGGGAAGAATTTCGCCTTTTTTTTTTTGAGCGTACGCGCGACGAAAATTCGACAATTCCCTCTCCTGCGTAAAGGTAAAGTTTTTCTCGCCTTTTTTTAAGAAGACGTGAATCTTCCCCGAGCCGCGGGGAACAGGATCGTAAACGGGTGACGCGCTGTGTCCTGGAGGCATTGTTTTAATGATTCTCAGGCGCGCGGAAGAAAGAGAGAGAGAGAGAGTTCAAGACCAAGGGGGTGGCTTTTTTAGCAAATTAACCAAAATAAAGGTAAACATTCTTCCGCCGTGCATTTAAATGTCGTACGACGATGGAGAAAAATCGTAATAATGAAGATAACCACCACCGACCGAACATCTTTAATTGACTTGTTTGCCGCCACCGCCACCACCAGCGGGAAATTAGTCGACGGAACTTTCCAGCCCGGGAGTTAGATCGCGTGGGGATAAGTGGGGACCTGATCCTGCTCTTCCCGGAGCCGGGTGACATTGGCGCGGGAAGGTAATCAAATTACGGCCAAACAATGGTAAAGCGGTGGGGCCGAGAAAAGCGACTCATTTCGTGCGCTAATCTCGTCTGATCGTCTATCAGGAAAGAGGTTAACCATTGCGAATTGCCCGTACACGAACTGTGGCGAAAGATCTCGAGAGGCTGTCAATCAAGCGGGAAGCGACGTCACAGCTGTCACTGGTGACAGCTGACAGTACGGTGGCGTTCGGGCGCTCGCAATCGATTCAAACGATCGTAGTGATGCATACTTTAAGGCGCAAACAGCTAAACCATGTGCTGGACACGTTTCACTTTCACAACTGAACAAGCCACACGCAAGACAGCGCACGAAACAATTCAATTCGTAGCCCATTTGTTTTTCTTTCCATTTTTTTTTGCTTTTGCGATGAGCAGCTAAACAGAAGGCAAAATGCCGTTGCTCTCGCTCGATGGTCGCGCTCGAATGGCTGCATGTATGTGCCGAGATTGCTAATCGGGAGATTTTTAATTACAACGTTAATCCTTTTCACGAGCTAGCCCTGCGGGTCGTTTCGGTGCTCGCCCCGGTCCGGTGCTTATCTTTCGCTTTCATTGCGCCGCTGTGCTGGCGGGGATGGTTTGTTTTTTTCTGTCCGTGTCTTTTTTACTGCTCTTGCTCTCCCTGGGTCGACCATTATCGTGGTCGGTTTCATTTTTCTTCTCCAAACCCACACACCATGAGGGTGTCGTTTCGTTTTTTTTTTTTTTATTTCTCATGCTTCCCGCCGGGGGAGCCGGACGTTTGTTTGCAGTACCTTTGGTCCATCTTGTACACCCACACACATAGCCATACATCATCACCCGGTTGCCATTCTACCACCGCCGCTTACCGGTGAAAAAAGGGCCCCGAACCCTATTTGATTCAATTTTTACCGTAAATTTGTTGTCAATTTCGATTACAACCGTCGTGGTCTTCGGTCTCTGGCTATCGTATATCTTTCCGCCATGGCAGCGGCCACCGGTCAGCATGCTTCCCCTCTTCCACTTCCCTTCCCACACAACACACACCCACACCCCCCCGAGGGCAAGGTGAGACGGGGTGCATTAATTTATTTTCGCTACCGGCAATTTTCGGCCCACCGCCACGTTTGTTTTCGGGTGGCCGTGCGGCCGGCCGGCCAGAGTATATTTAAAATTTAAATGATCCGTTCCGGTGCCGAGACCGAGGCCAGCGAGCGAGCTGCACCTGAGCCGCCGGAAGGTTTGTTTAACGCGCGCGCCTTCGCCGGGATTGAATTTCCAGCGTGGTTTACGTGGTAATGACTTTACGGCCGGTGATTTTTGCCAACCTCCGTTGCTGCCACCAAGCCGTCCGGTTTGCTGTCACTGGAGATTTCTTTCTGGGGAAACACAAAAAATAATAAAAAATTAAATTTATGGCACAGAAATCGTAAAAAGAGTTCGATTTAAACGAACATTTTTGCACAGCAATATAACAAGGTGATAAAACGGTATTAATAATGATGACATGAGGTGCGTATTGCATACCTTCCAGAATAGTCAAATTGCGCCTGCAAGTAGGTTAGCTGTATGCCACAATCTTAAAACAGAAGCTGCATGTCGACAAATACGTTTTTTGATAAAAAAAATGATATTGTTTATTTTAAATAAAACCTGTGTAGTGCACATTGCCTACATTTAGGCTGATTAAAGTACTTAATTGAGAATGGGCAAGTAGTGTTGAAAAGAATGAAGCAAATAATACTCTGGCTGTAATACAACTACTCAGATTGCATTCATTTATGCGTTACAAAAACTCACCTGCGCCTGGAAGTTATGCACCACCGTTGCGAGACTCTTGCTGGGCGAAAAATTGTCCTCACGAGGGGACACGTACGAAAACACGCACTCACACAAACGGTAGCGTGCAGCAATGTAAACAAGGGCCCCCGTCTCGTGCAAACCGGGCGATATCGCATTTCGTCAGCATTTTCGCTGCCGCTGCTGCTCAATTTCCTGGCAACGAGCGGGGGAGGGGCAGGGGCAGGGAGGCTGCTACGCTACGTGACACTCACGACGGCATGACAAGGCATTAAGCAAATCGCTCATTTTCCAGCGCCTGGCACGGCACTCGCAAGCGGATGCCGGCTGCACCGTTTGATGTGTTTACCGTCGAGTGTGTCTGGTGGAGCGCCGAGGTCGAGGTTTTATTTCGCTGCTAGCGTAATTAAATCACGACCCCCGAGCGACGAGCTTGGTGCGTTCTGTGTGTCCCGGCGTTGTGAAAGAAGAGAAGGGTTGGGCAGAAAGAAAAAAAAACACACACACACACAAACCTAACCAGCAACAACCCTTTCGCCGGGGCTTTCTGGAGGGGAAGAGCTTCCCGGTTGCGACATTCCAACCAAAAAACGAACTCTCCGGGTCCAGCTTCTCGGAAAACTTACCAACCCGGGCACTAAAACCAAACACCAAACCAAGCAAGAGAGAGAGAGAGAGAGAGAGAGCGGACTGTGCTCGGCTGCTTAAGCACACAACATAAATTACACTAATTACGGTGATAAATTTCCACCGCAAATCGGGCAAGGGAAGGTGGAAGCGGTGAGAGCGAAAAAGGTGTTTCACAGGGATAAAACCGAGGACGTGGGGGGAGCGGGTGGGGAAAGGAGGGTAAATCTCCGGATGCAGCTGGAAGAGTAAACACGCACGGCAAATGCATACCGTCCGTGCCGGGTGGCAAAGCTTGGGTCATCAGTTTCAACCCGATTTCTAACCATTCCTGCAGGTGAGAGGGAGAAGATAGCTCGGGTTGTGCAGGGAGAGGATACAAACGGATTCTAAGCCAATAAATTCCACACCATCGAAGGCAATTTTACAGGCAGTGGCGGCCCCGGTCGGTTTTCTGCCGCATGCAGCATGCAATTGCCTAACTTTCGGGCGCAAACAGGGCCGCTCGCAGGCAGTGGTGCGCCGGTGCTGTGAAGATTTCGCTCCGGCGATAATTAAAGATAATCGATTGCACGATTTACTACCACCGCATTCCCCGCCCCTCCGCTTTCCCCCTGCTGTGCCTTCTCCCCCCTTGCGGGAATTTGCATTTGCGAATGCAGAAACGGCATCCGGGCGCCCATACGGTGCGGGACGCGCTGGCCAACACACACGCACGCACAGAGGAGTGTACAATTTGATTTCATTGAAACAGTTTAAGCCCGAAACGGGGCCTGCGAGGCAGCAACATCGGGACTGTCGACGGGCTCGATGAGTGCCTCCCTCGGAGGCGAGTAAATGTTTGCTCAACGGGACGCAACGCCTGTTAAAACAGCACCGCGGCCGATGCACCGGACGGGTGCGTGTGGGAGTGCGTCATCAGTTTAACGTCACCCGAACCGATTGGCGAACCCTTGTGCGAGTTTTCGCAGCGAGCCGATTCGCAATCGATCGGTCTTCTGGATGGTGCGATTTTTCTTCCCTTTCTTTTCGCCCATAGCAACCTTTTAGGGGGTTTGGGGGAGGGGGTGGGGGGACCGGTACGGGCACACGTGAGCTTGCAAGTTGAAGAAACCTTGTTCCGGGCACCCTTTCCTCCGGTGGAAAATGGAAGAAATTTACGATTTTAATTAAAAAACTTTCAACCCCGTTCGGCTACCGGCGAAAATTCCTCCCTCCCCCCCCCGGAGCTAGCCGGGCCAGGTTCGGATGATGCTGCCCGAGGCGAAACAGGTAAATCAGGTTACCATGGCGCGCTTCCCAGCCGAGCCAGTGCGTAACTTTCGGCGAAAGTCCTGCAAAAGACTTCCCCTTCCGCCGCCGGAAGAAGGTAGCAAATTCTTCGCATTATTGCATCAAAGACGGCCGGGATTGAGTGGGTTGGCGCTAAATCCTTGACCATGGTGACACATTGCAGCACGGGACCAATCGAGCGTGCCGAAAAGGACACGCGTGTGTGTGCTCCAAGGGAATGCGAACCGTTTCACATATCCCGCAGCAAATCAAGCGTCAAACGGGGAAAGAAGGGGAGGAAGGAGATGAGTTTCGGGACGGTCGCTGCCGGCTTCTTCGCAAATCTTCACGTGTGCGGAAATTATGTATGTTTATTGTCCCGGTGACGGGTCCCCGGGGCTGGCCGCCACTCTCACCCCCCCCCCCCATCCCCCCCCCACCCGGCAGCACCAAAACCGGACTCAATCAAATTAAATATTAACCGTCCTCAATTTGTCGCCGTCCTTTCGCATGTGAGCGCTCGGGGTTCTTTTTTTTCTTTCCCTTTTTTTTTTATTTGAAGCCACCGTCCAGTTGTCCGGTCCGGGCTAGGCAAACGGGAAAGAGCAGGGGGAGGGGATGGGGGAGAGGGATTTTGGATTTTATTTTCCTTCCGGTTTGCCTCACTACCGGAGGATTTCCTGCGTTTTATTGCCACTCAAAATGTGTTTTGAGCGTACCTCCCATCCCCGGCCCCGAGGGTACCATCCAGGTGCGGTGCGAGCGGAATGGAGGGGTGGGGATGGGGAAAGGTGAGTAGGAAGCGAGGCAGCGAATATTTTATTCATTCGACCAATTCGTAACTGACGTTATTAGTTTTTTTTTGCATCCTTTTTTCCGGCCCCTCATATTGGAATTTCTGTAACATCTTCCTGTGAAAAGACACCCGCCTCACGCCTAAATGTAGGCAAATATGTTCGAGTTGTATGTTCGGGCGCGATCTCAGGCGCACCGTTTTTTTCTCTTTTCTTTAAATCGCCCCCAACACAGACCGAGGTGTTTTTGCTATTAGCAATGCAAATTAGTTTCGTGCGCGATTAGTGCACCCCCTTTCCCCCCTCCAACCCTCCCTCCTCTCCTCACCATCCCATGCCCGGGAAGTTCGGAAACTCCCAATACGGTGCGGCATTTGAATATCGTTTAAAGTTACGCCTTCGCCTTCGAAACACAGCAGGCAGACGTCTTCATCAGCCGAGATAAATAAAATAATCCCTTTCGGTCGCTGCTTTCTTCCGCGCTCTTACGAGGAACAGCCAGGGTTTTGATGGGCGAAGTGAAATGCATTATCATAATGGTATAATTGTGAACGCGCGCTGCTTCCTCGCTCCCGGGTTTTCGGCACCAAATTCCATCTCTTCGCCTCAAGTCCCGGTGGGGAGGATGCCCGGAACGAGTATAAATCAAGATTAAACCCGGCCGGAAGAGGGCCCGGAAAGGGTTCGGAACCGCCCGAAAGCCTGGAGAAAACAAACGGGAAGCAGGGAACGGGTAAGAGCATTACTTTAATTCCCACACATTGCCGTATGAATACCGAATTGGCTTCACGATTAATTTCCACCCACCCACGGGAGGCCCCGCACAGGTGAAAAATGATCAATCGAAATTTCGGGTGCGAGAAACAAACGACTTTTTATTTATCTTCCCCAACTGGTTTGAAGGTTAGGTTTGTGGTTTTTTTTTTTGGTGTGTGTGTTTTTTTTTCTTCTTTCTTTCGAAACCAAAAAGCAGATGGAAATCAACTCGTAATGGCACTGGAAAATATCGCCCAGCGGAGCCCATTTCCACCTCGCCGTCGTGCCGCCGCCACGGGAGGAAATAAACGATATTACGGTTCGGTAAAATAGGAAATTAGTGTGTGTGTGCGCGGTCGGCCGCGCTTCGGTGGCTTCCGGTGCAATTTTTCTGTTCCTCTCGCCTGCTCGCTTTACCAAAAAAAAAAAAAAAATATGATGAAGTGTCGATATGGGAAAATTCGCGAAAAGGAAATTATGGTTTGCGCTCTTTGCGGCTGAGTATTTTCTCGTTTTTTTCCCCCGTGTGCTCTTTACGGGCACCGGTTAATGTTTTCCAGATAAGAAAACGACCCCCCCGGCCACCCGGCTAATGTGTTCCGCTTCTCCCCCTCCCCCCTCTCTTACCCCTGTGCTACACCGGCTGCGATGCGTCCCGGCGCACTTTTTGCCTCGGTGTGCCCTTTAATGTGTTTTCTTTTTATTTCCCCGTTCGCTTCACCCCATTAGCCCGCCGATAAGAGACCGCCGATGGAGCAAATAAACAACATCCCACCCTTCACGCTGGTACGCGAGAAGATTTTTACCGGCTCTGGTTTGCGTCAAACTTGCGAGGTGACACTCGCTCGCTCGACTTAGGATGTTGGCCGTCACACGGTGGGACAACAGAGGAACAAATTCGGTTTTTCATTTTATTTTTTTTATACATTCTACATTATTACTGATTATTTTTCTTCTGAAAATTATGTTTATGATCCTTTCAAGCGCAGGAAAGTTTTTTTTTTCGTAAAGCAAACTAAATAAAGCATCATTTTTCAACCTTTTAACCACCGAGTTCCCCACCGTGGCGACCAAACCGTCGTAACGAAAATTGATCGCCAGCTCGGGGATAACCCACGCACCGCAAACGTTTTAATCCGGCGCGAGTGAGCGAAGATGTTGGGTTGTTTTATTTTTTGTCTCCCCCGTTCACTCGTCTCGCCTTCGCTTGCTTAATGTCATCCGCTGATTATTTATTGATTATCGCATTAGCATATTTTTCCACCGGGAGCCCCGTTTTTTTGTTGTTGTTTGTCGTTGTTTGCGAAGGTCTATTCTGGAAGGTGCGGGAGCATCATTATGTGTTGTTGAAATTCAATCGATTAAATCATTATCTAAAACGGCATGTTTATATCGCCGACCGCTCCTGCGTTTCCCTTCCCGACAGCCAGGGAGCCCGCTTCTAGTAATGGGTCTCCCCTTTCCATCCATCCAGCCTAAGCTGAAGTGCTGCTGGTCTTTCCCATGTGTGCATGGGTGAGTGGAAATCTATCTGCATGAAATCCTGCATCCTTTTGCCGGGTTTTACGTGCGGGGGTTTTTTTCCCCACCCCCCCCCGGCAACGTTCCAATGACACGCCGGTCGTGACGGTGCGTGGAAGGGGCATGTTTTCACTCCATTTAATTTCCAACCCGTCCCGCCGAGCGCCTCCTCCTGAAGCCTCGTGAGCGAAAATCGAGATGCCAGCCTCAGTCTTCATCATCATCATGTTTCGTCATCGTTTAGGCAACGCGCACTGGCTTGGGTTACCTTCCCGACTCATTACGGTCCGATGTTGGAGGGAGAGAGTTAGGCTCGATGCCATGTGCAGCGATGTTCTGGTCCGGGTGAATCCCTTCTTTAAAGGGTTTCGCCGAGCCAGCGAGCCAACCGACACCCGGGCCGTGACGCCCCGTAAGTAAGTTAGAGGCTTTCGCTTTGATATTATTGCGTTACGTTCGCGTGAGTGAGCAGCACATGTGTGCAGCGTTTCTTCGTCTCGGCCGTCCTTTGTAGTGCAAATGTCCTGCCTCCACGCCGAAAGGAGCCGGCTAGGATCCTGGCCTGGGGATCGCACCGGGCCGAGGATGTGCACCGTGATGCACTTGACTGCCGTTCCATTGTGCAAGTGACCGTCCCTTGGTTCGCCAGATGCGCTTCACGCCCGATTAGCCTCCAATAGGCTGCCGCATTTAGCTGACTTTGCGTTTGGCTTTGGGCCCGCTGCAACGACCGCCGAAGAATGAGGTTTTGTGCAGATAATTTATTACATCAACAAGGCACACCCGAAAACAGAAGCTAATGTCAAAAGAAAGCGAGACCCAACGAGCGAATGGAAGATCAAACGCACCTGTCGGCGCGTTACACGGTTGACAGGTGGCGTTACGGGTGGCGTTACGTTACGTTGCAGAAATTAGCATCCTTCTCCCGGCTCCCAACACGCACCACGGAATCAACAAGCGGATCGGAACCGAGCACGGAAAATTGCAAAACTACCTTTTAACGAAACATAAAGAAAAAAAAACAACTTTCCCGCACCAACCGCGACTGCTCCGATTTGCCAGAGCGATTTCCCGGTCGTTTAAGCACCGCACCGCACCGCTGCAACGGAATTGAAATCAAACAATCGTCGACTAGCTTGTTGTTCGATTGTTTGCATTCGCCTTTGTATGTGTTTTTTTTTTGTGCTTCCACTCCAGGACTAGAACGTACCAGGTTTCCTTGCCGCATACGGCAAACAAATACGTTGCAAAAAAATGTTTAAAAAACAAAAACAACAAGAAAAATATACACACACACACACAAAGGCGAGTGGAAATCGTTACTTCCATCAGCAACCAGCGCTGAACAATGCGAACGCGAAAACCGAACAACAGCAAAAAGAAACTAAAGCAAAGTAAAAAAAGGATTGTGTGCTCGGTTTGAGTTTGAGGAATGCTGAAACTGCTAAACGAAGCAAGGCGAGTAAAGGAAGAAAAAAAACACAAACGCAGAGAGCCACTTGGCGAAAACTTTCCACTGCAGCGAAGCTTTAAAACGTGGTTAGACGGTGAACGCTTTCCGCGTATTGTTCCTGGGAAAAAGTTATTTTCGAATTGTGTTTTTTATTTTGCCTGTTTGTTAGCGTTCGTGTTGCGGTTTTGCAGTGTTTGTTTTTATTAGCAATTCGACTATTATTCGATTATTATTCGATTGGTACCAGAGCTTGAGACGATTGACAGTTTAAAATATATGCAAAAAAAAAAACCACCGCAGTGCGTGATTAATTTCCTTCGGTGCGTAATTCATTTGCATTAAAATTGTTTGTTGTTACTTCATTACAGCTGCCACCGTTTGGTCCCTCTTCCGCTCAAAAGAGCACCGCAGTAGCAACCCTTTCGCAACGGCAAAAGGACACATTAAGATTTTTTTCCCAACCACATTTGCTTCCACGGACGGGGGCAAAAAAAATACTTCATTTACGGTGCGCAAATATTTAAATTAATGACATTTTAGTAACACAAAAAAAACCCTTTTCTTGCGTGCAGGACGGGGTCATTTCGGGGCAAGGATACCCACCCCAGGGGACAATGAGTTGCCAGAAAAATTAAGAAAAAAAAAAGGAAACAAGAAGCAAATACTAAAACGTTAATGCACCTTATGGTCTCGTTTTGGGGGGTGGAAAATTGGGTAAGAAAACTTCCATCATTACCCCCTCGAGAGGAAGAGAGATTATGAAGAATGATGACCGTACTTTCACCTTTTGCTTTTAGGACGTTTCTTCCTTATATAAAAAATTGAGAATGGGGATTAATTAGTTTTATGAAACAAAAAATATTTAGAAAGGTAAGACTAATTAATCGATTTACCGGTATTAATTAAAATGACGCCTGTGTCATTCTTATACAATTTTCCCCTGAAAAGACATATTCTCTAAACTGTATTCACTTTCAGCAGCATACATTTAGGCGTTATAATAAAAGATTGTATTCTTTATGCTCTACAATCCAATATTGCATACTTTTAGGATAAATTATTACAATAGCGTCTGCATTGTATGCTACTGCTAGCATACTTTAAGGCTGAATGATCATATTAACGCCTGCATGTATGCTATTTCTGCTCAAAATCTGACATAATTTCAATAGAAATCTGCATAATGCTCTCTGCACAGAGTTCGGTTTTGTAGCGAAAGCAAAGTACCTGAATAAACGCTTGTAATGACACCACCGTCATCATCGTGGGAAATTTACTACCCTCCTTAAACTATCCGGAGGGCGTTACAGCATCTCGCCCGACCGAACCGTGCTCCTTTCGCGCGTTCGATGGCTCCTCCTTGTTGGGGGTGGATTTTTCCGCCTCGTGCCTGGACCGTCTTGGACGTTGCCGTTGTGTCCGTGTGTGTGTGTTTTTTTTTTCTTTCCTGTGTTATTTGTTGCTGTTGTTGCAAATGTTGGTTGACATCGTGGTGTTCCTTGTCTGGAGCCCGCTGCGGTGAAAGAGCAAACAGCATCGGCCCCTGGCTAGCTGACCCAATGGTGGTGGCGCTCGATCCGGAGCGTTTGTTGGGGCCGGTTTTGGGAGGATGTCGTGCGCTCGCTCTAGCCAACGCGCTCGTGGCATTTCCCCTCCGTTTGGGGCCGATGGTGGGTGGGCTAGTTAGCTGTCGGAAGGAAGGCTCGCGTCTGCGCAACGACGCTTGCGCTCCGGACGGCACCCCCTCCACCTCCAGACACAATCACACACGGTAGATTCCTCTGCTCGGGTGAGCAAATGTTTTGACATTTCGGTGGCTCTCGGAGAAGGGGAGAAAGGGGGGGGGGGGCACGTTCGGCAGAGCGAGTGAGGAAGGCGGTGGCAAATGTGTATCAGCGACATTTGGAAAACGATTCGCCACTTGAAACCATTTAACTTAAACGGCACCGTTCCACCATTTGGTCCTTCGAACCGGATTCGTGCAGGTCCTACGAGCGGTGAGTAAATGCAGCTGAGCGAAAATGTCAAATTTAATGACGCCTATCGTGCGAGCTCCTTAAAGAGCACCACGGCTAAATGGTTGCCTTCCAGCCGCTCCAACGTTGACGGCGAGCCCCGGATTACAAAGTGCTCCGGAGCGCTCGGCACGCACGGCAACAGAACCACAGAAACCAATCAACACAACCAACCCGTGCCGGGCCGAATGCACCTTAAAGGCCAAGTATTTGACAAGGCATCTCAAGATCAAACGCCTCAAGACGAGTGCTAGGCTGTGTCTTGCTAGCCACACCGAAACATACCAAGCCTGTGCCTTCAACCGGAACTGACCAACTCCGGTAGTGTAATTAACTTCGGAATGCTAACACGCCTTTTCGAGTGTTCCTTCGCATCGGTCGGCTGCTGGCAACGAGCAAGAGATAGGAATGCACTTGCGGTTTGGGAGCCTTAAGAGCGTACCAGTTTGCTTCCAGAAGGAAGCAGCTTACTCAAACAGGTGAGTTTCATTTTTTTTAAATATCCCATTGCATACATCTAGGCGCCCAAATTGTCGTCATCATGCTGAATGGTTGATTGAGCCGTACACCGTACACGAAATTGCATACATTTAGGAGTAAATTTTGGTTTTTCTCATTCAAAGAAAATACCCGCATTCACGTGCGGTAAAGTGAGCAGCTGCATTGTTTCCCGCATTGTTCGGGGCTCGTTCATTTGGTCAAACACGCACAATATTAGCAATTCAATTCATCACCCTCACCAACCAATGCACTCCTTTTCACCTTTTCTTTTTTTTTTTTTTAATCGAGCGCTCAAAGAAAAGCAACACATCGCAACACGGCAAATGTAAAGTCAACTATCGCAAGGCAAGGATCGAACATTGTTCAAACAGACATGCCGCGCAAACACGAAACAAACAATGAACGAAAAAAAAAACACATCCCGACCGGCAAAAATCCCTCATCGAGCGTCCCGAAAGCCGGCTTGATTTACGATTATAACGACACGCCGACAGCCGAGCGCGGGCGGGCAGGCAAACAAAAGCCCGGTGGACAAGCAAATAAACTCGAGCCAGCGCGGGGGGAAGGGAAATCGAACCGGATTCGGCACTCGACTCGTCAACAAGGCACGGGACGATCGGTGTTCGGTTGTTGATTTTATTGTATTTTTTACTTTTATTTTGTTTTTTGTTGTTTTTTTTAGTAAGAATACTCCGCTCCGTCACACTGTTTACCGAGAGCGTTTTATTTTCTTTTGTTTTGTCTATTTGTTTGGTTTCATATTTTTGGAAACGGGTGCGCCATTTGCGCCCTGTGAGCGCTGGAATGCGGATTGCATACTTTAAGGTGAGTTTGTTGATTTGCGCCACAAAGTATGCCATTCCGCAGGCGATAGCTCTTAGCAGTAGCTGTGTCGTAACTGGAGCTTGAAATCGTGCATCGCTTCCATCTCCAAATTGACGGAGCCGCTCGTCCTTGCGCTCCCTGTCGCGCTGGACGGGATTTGTTGGCCGCCTGGCGAGCAAAACCGAACCGGAAACACGTCGCTCGCATGTAAACAGAAACAAGGACGCTCCCCCCCTCAAACCCCCGTTCAGTTTGCGAACCCTTTCTGGCAGCGTCGGGTGCGAGCGATAGTTGAGCCGAACTGACCGAACGGCATCCTGGGGCTTTTTGGGGGGACGGTTTCACTCGGCATCCGAACACGGACAGGATGCGAACGTGTCACCATATGGTGTAACAGAGTTTTAAGTATTAAGTGATGATTTATTTCGCTTTTCACGCATCCCGCACCGCGCCGCCCCGTTTGTGTCAATATTCGCCCGGTGTCCGGTGTGTCCATAAAACGGGCAGCGTCCCTTTTTGTGGGCGACGGGGAGGGGAGCGGGAGGGATCGCCGCACCGGAACCGGAAATCAATGAGTTGCGAGCCGCCCGCTTTTGCACTCGTGCTCGCTTTGGCGATATTGGTAATTAGTTGCAAAACGTGTCCGAAGTTCCTATTACGCACCAGGGATGCAACCTTCGTGATATCCTTCAAACACACACACACACACACGTGTGTGTGTGGAAAATTTCGCTCGGAAAAGGAAAATGCGCGCGCGGCGCATGCATTCGACACCAATTTATTGTCAACATGTTGCTCATTAATCATATTAAAATTAGTGTTTTCAGCCTCCCCACCGTTCCAGCCTTCCCGCCTTTTCCATGCCCGCGAGGCATCATAAACTTGATAACGTGGGCAGGGAAAGAGGTGAGTAGCCCGTCAGATGGAATTTACCGTTTTCCGCGGATTGCATACGGGCGCGGCGCTGGCAAAATGAAGCGCAATTAAAACCATAAGCGACACCGATTTATTATCATTCTCCCGGCGTTTCAGGAAACCCGTTTCGCGAAAGGGTGCAAGCACGTGTGTATGTGTACACACACATGAGACACGGAAGCAAACCCTTCACTTCATCACACTCGCGCTTCACCGCCAGAAAGCGAAAGGCAAATGGAGTGAAAATGCATCATTTTCACGGTGAAAAAAATGAATTAAAAACAATTCGATGCGGTTGCCTCATCATCAACAACAGTCGAAGATTGGTGCAAACGAAGAGTAAACAATACGCGTGTGAAGTGCGTGTGTGTGAATTGCATACCTTTCGGGCCACGGATACTCGAATCTGCGCTCGAAACGTATGCAACGCGCATTGCACCAAAGCTTTTTTATATTCATTTTTGTTTCTTCACCACTCGGACATTCTCATCCTGGTTGTTTTGTAAATAAATATATTTTTATACTTTTTTTTTATTATGAAATGAAAACTTATCCTTCTCGCTTCAATAGGCTTTTTCTCAAGATATCATGTTTTCTTACCTTTTATTTTTTTCTCCTCACTTAATGTCGGAAGTATTCCCTTTAAAACGACGAATAATAGTTTATGTTTGCTGGTTATTTTTATGTGAATAATATTTACTTAAATTTACCCAACCAATGGGGTGGAAATGCGCATATCATGTGAAAAATAAAAAAAAAAACACATTTATTGTAATATGATAATTCCGCTGTAAGAGACGTACTTGTTGACTCGCGTCGAGAGGCGTCCGGCTCGACAGAAATAAAACAAGAAGCAAACGCTATAAACGCGTTGACGAATGAGGCTTTTCGGGGCGAACGAATGATACCCAGCGGGAAAATGGGCTTGAAATTGACGCATTTTCCGCATTTTTTCGGAGCACCGAAAAAAGTAAAAAAGCAATAGCAAAAAAAACACAATGTGTCCTCGAGCAAACCCGAAATGCAATGGCGCTTTCGAGCCTCCGGAAAAAAGGAAACGAGTAGCCCAAACAAAACAACAAAAAAAGCCTTTTAATCCGTCCCGTGTGTAAGTCGGGGACAGTCGGGGGGAGATCGCAGGAGCAGCAGCGACACAAATCATCCCGATAGCGAGGCGGAATCCATCGGCCATGGCCGGTGGATAGGAATTTGAACCTTTCGTTTTTTTTTTCTTTTTTTTTTGTTCGTTGGTTCGGTTTTTGCACATCCTCTACGTGCACCGCGAGTGTGGCTGAGCGCTACAACGCAACAATCTATCCGTTTCTGCCCAGCAGCTGCTGGTGAACCGGCGAGCGGTAAATTGAGTTATCGTATGGGCAATTAATTTCCTTTCCCCCGTCGGCAGTCGGAAAACGGCAGCGGCCAGGATGCGGGCAAAAACCTGGGCGACGAGTCGAGAATGAGCGCCCACGACAACGGGTGTGAAGGGAGCGAGAGAAAGAGAGAGGCAGGAAAATCCTGGCTTCAAATCCTCGACCCAATCGAAGGACTCTCGACCAAGGGCTCCACAGCCGGCCGGATGGGCCAGGTTTTGGTCAAACGATCGTAATTAATGGTAATCGATTTACATGTTTATTTGGCCTGAAAATAGATACACTCGAACACATCCTTCACCATCCCCCGACACTTGCCGCGCGTCAAGCGCTTCACCGGACCGCACCGGATGGTGGAAAACGCCGGACGCCGGAAAAATGGTGAACCACCGCACGGTGATTAATTGCTAATTGCAATCGTCGCCGAGCGTTCGCATACGTACACACCTGCGGGCGTTTTTCCGGCATTTTCCCTCGCTGGTAAAGGTCATCCATCGTTACCTTTCTGCCGCTGCTTCACGTGCCCTTGCCGAATCCCCGCTCGACAGAGGCTAATTTCTTTCTAATCCATCGATGTCCAAACTAATCTTTTCTCGGCAGGAGAAGGATGGTGGGGAAAGGGGTAGCAAACACGGGGGGAGGCTTTCTTCTACCACATCTCCCAAGGTGAGAAACATTTCTCCCCTTTCCGAAAGCAATTGCAGCGATTGTGCGAACGAGTAAAGGTGCTACTAACACTCAGAAGTAGCGTACAATTGCATACTTTCAGGCGCAAAAACCCCTGCACGGCTTTAGCGATTTATACGAAACCGATTAAAACGCACAAAAATCCGCGATATCGTCCGCAGCTTTTTTGTATAAAAGTGATCCTTTAACCACTTGCAAAAATATTTCAAACTCCACTAGCTCTTTCGCGAGCAACGACAGCTGTTTAATTTCCAAAAATGCGAGCCAAATCCACCTACTACTTCATCTTGATTGGAACTCGAGATATCCGTTTCTGGCACACCAAAAATAAGGGAAAAAACAGCGAAACAAAGCGTAAGGAATGCTTATCGCAACACATCTGGCTACACTTGTTTCTCTCTCCCCCGGCCCCCCATTCGGTCCATTTGTCATCACAGCGAGCGGCGAGAAATCCACCGAACAAATCATTCCGCTTTCCGTGTTGATCATTTGCCCATCTCGCTTTCTTCGTTTTCCCCTTCCCCGCTACGCCCGGCGAGAAAATCACATAATGAAAATGATGACAAAACATTATTTTCAGGTTTTCCCACCACCAGCACGGGGACGGAAGGAACGGCGGGTCGGGTGCGGCCGGGAAATTAAGATCGATTTCCTCGCCTTCGGCCGCCACGTTTCCCCGGTAAAAAATGGCACTAATCTCGGAGGGAACGAGTCCGGTCGGGTTTGCCATGTGTGACATAAATCGCCTGATGGGGCGATGTGTTATTATTTGTAGCTCCATTAGGGCAGGGTAGGATTTCCGGTGTGATTAGCCGCAGATGGACGGACCCGGCTCGACGTGTTGGATTATGTTCTATATGAAGAAATATTTTCTTGTCTTTAGTTTCGATTTTGGTATCAAAATAAGAATTGTATACGTCTTCAAAAAAAAAAGAATATAAAAAACGGATTACTTTTAAGTCCTGTAACTGGAAGCGCGAATGTGAAAACAAATAAAAAATTTTACTGTAATATAAACTTTATTCACGTTTCAGCTTTCTTTCAATCGAACTTTATATTTTGCGTTTCAAAAGATGCTAAATCCTTCGCCCCAAACACGTTCTTCGCTCGCTTTTCGCTCGGTGACTCAAAGTGACGAACCCTTCCCGCCGCAATGAAGGCTGCGCGCTCCGGTGCTGATAACAGCTTAATAATTAGTTTGTTAAAGTAATTTATCTTAATCTTTATGGGGTGTGTGTATGTGGCGCGCATGACCACATCCGGTACGGGGGTTGCGAGAAGGAGAAGCAACCGTTCCGTTTGGCCTGGCGCAGGAGAAGATCCATCTTCCACGGACACTTCGAGACGTGGCGGACACAAGCCAGGCCAAACGGAAACCAACCCCTTCTGGCACAGCCGTTTGTGCGGAACAAGCGGTGAAGCGGAAGGGCAAGGAAACGTAACAAATGACCGAACTACGGAACGCTCCCCCTGCCCTGTCCTCAACCCCTACAGCGATGGTGGCATCCTGCAAAAAGGGGTAATTTGTGTTTAAACAAACTACACCGCCTGGTTTGGCGAGCGGCGTGCAGCCGGGCCCCGCCATATATTATCATTATTATGCCGGGCGAGCGTCCCTCCCTCCCCCCATTTCCCTTCAATCGAGGAGGGTTTTTGGGAACGGAAAAGTAGTTTTTAAGTATGTGTTTTATAAGGATTCGGAAGGCGAACGCGTGTTATCGCCCGGCTCGCAAAAAGGACACCCACCCTCCGCTTCCCATTCCACGCTCCAGCCCTCCACCCCC